>VZSZ01007377.1:250723-344995 GCA_013398815.1 Ibidorhyncha struthersii | reverse complement strand
TGCTTCTCCACGCAGCTTCATTCACCTCCTCCAATCACCTGAGAAACATTTCCACTGGGAGTCTTGACTTGCATCACACTTCCTGCATCCTATTTGAGCTTTCCCACCCAAACCACAAGCGACAGCTGCACTTTCTCACTCACACTCCCCCGTAGCACCAGCAGCTCCCCCTACCCCGTCTTGCTGCTGTGGCAGGAAAGGACCTAAAGACCGAAGCAGCCAGTGTCACCATCTAGCAAGCAACCTCACCAAAAATTAAGAAAACATGCCAGGGCTATAAAAATTGATGAAATCTCTGATAACAGGGAGGAAGTGAAACCTGGGAGACCTGGGAAAGGTAGGGTCGTACATCTTATTTCACCAGTTCCCCGCCTCTACAGGCGCCCCGCACTCCTGTGGCACCACAAGTTTCTCAAGGACTGGAACGCTTCGGTCTCACTAATGGCTGTGGGCTTAATACAGAGGCACCCGTGTGAGGTTTAATGGCCTGTGATGAAGAAAAGGTCAGAG
Organism: Ibidorhyncha struthersii; assembly: GCA_013398815.1. Taxonomy (NCBI): domain Eukaryota; kingdom Metazoa; phylum Chordata; class Aves; order Charadriiformes; family Charadriidae; genus Ibidorhyncha; species Ibidorhyncha struthersii. Next base: position 344,485 of record VZSZ01007377.1, on the reverse strand, counting down.
CAGATGATCCACAGTCCTTTCTAAGGATCGAGATTAAAAAGAACCTCCTACCACTCGCAGGATTTAACCTGAGGAGTAATTGCACCACGGGAAAATATTCCTGAGTTTTGTGCAGGAGTCCATCGGTTTTAAAGCATCCCCCCCCAAAAGTGACAGCTCTGCACGTGGGGGAGAGCCGGGGACAAAAGCTGTCTCAGTGCAAACAACTCTGGATTTTGCAAAACTAACTCCCCAAGTTACTTCTTTGCACCACGAGACTCTTCCACGTGCAGTGCCTGGCACCCGAGATCCGGCCGCGCAGACCCAGCATCGCCTCGCGACCAACACGAGTAAGTATTTGGAAAGTAGCCTGTCCTCAGCCACGTTCCCTGTTGCTACTTTCGTGCATTTAGAATACCTATTTCTGTCAAATATTTGGGCGTATGAAAAGAAATGCTCACTTTTTTTGACTGGGAAGACGCTGAAGCTGTCATAACCTGTTAGAGTCACAGGCTCCGAGGGGCTGGGCAGAGCAAGGAGCCTAGCAGAGAGCCAGCCTGCGAATACCAGCCTTACACGGGATTTTCCTGAGCTGGATTCTGTCTAAATTACATATTGCACTCAAAGTCTGAAATGTATAACATGCTCAGTAGATTTTTTTCTGTTTTTAATTTGTCCTCTGTCTCCCTGTGACTGAAGAGAGATCATTACCAATAGGTAATGAAAGTTGCCGAGCTGATGAAGCATGTTTTGCTCGGAGCTAATGTCATTTGAGGTTGGAGGGTTGGTTTTTTTGCTGGTTTTCTATTTGCTGTCTGACAGCCTGCTGTGCACATCACTTCTCTTAGCCAGTGTGTCCCAACAACCACACCAGCACTGCCATAACTTCCAGCTCCAGCACTTCTTCATTAGCTTGACATGCGATTGTTTTTCTCACAGCAAAGACAGGACTCGAAACACCTTGGTCTGAAACAGCTTTAAGGTCTCCGTTAGACATCCTTTATGTGTGCCTGAGATTTTTTTTCTCAGAGCATTGGATTTCTGCCTTTAGACATTTCACAAAATTCCTTTCTATTTATAATAGCAGATGATTGATTGAAAACCTCTAACTCCCTTCTTCGAGCAGTTTTGCAGAGAGCAATATCATTTCTATAAATTTATATAATATAATTTATATAAATAACAAATGAAAATGAGTCATTTGCACTTCTCCCATGCTGTCAAAACCCAGTTCCAGGGCCAAAAATTTACGGCAGACTGGTGCCAGGGGCTCAGAAGACCACCACAGGGGGAGCACCGGACCCCCTTCCCCAGGACACCCCGGGGACGTTGCACACCCCCCCGCAGCTTCCTTAGCACCAGTGACTGCATTTCCAAATTCAGCCTTTGGTTTACATTTTGATTTCCAGGCATGCTCATTTTTTACAGCAACCCTGAGGTTATGTCCATAAAAAGGTGCTTATCTAATCTGGATAATATTGGTTAGAGAAAAATTTAATTTTTCCCTCAAATAAAAAGATCGCGCTGCTCTTTGAGCCGAGTGCTTTATCAAGATCCCAGATCTCATTTCTATCATTTGCCTATGCAAAAAAGAGAGGAAACAAGGTCTTTGGCAGAGCTGCAGCTGCCCTGAGCCACCCCTGCTTGCCCCTGTGCCTGCCGCGCCACTGTCAGCTCAGTCCCTCTGGCAGAAGGATTTGGGTCTAACCTGTTTTCTGAGGTTTTGCTCATAATCTCTTTTTCACATACTAAAACAAAAACAATTCAGAAAGAGAAAGAAATAGCAAAGTAAACAGTAATCTTGCAACCATCTGCCTACCACGCATGAGCCATCTTGTGCACGAATCCACGTGCAGAGAGGGAAAGGGACTTCCCGGTGGCCTCGCCGTGATAAAGCTGGGTGGCTCCTCGTGGAAGTGAGTTTTGGCCTGGACATCAGCCCCAAATTTTTTTAGGCAGCTGATAACGCTCGTTGTTCCTTCCTCCAGACGTAGGACCTGAACTGGGTGCACTGGCACCCACCCGAGGCCGGGATCAGTGGGGCTGGTGGGTCCTCCCGGTGCCTGGGGTGGGCTCTTGTGACCCCATCACAGCATCCGCGTCCTCCCAGCAGACCCTGCACATCCCACGGCCACAAGCTGTTGTCCCCCTCCAAGGGGACCCCAAACTGGGCTTTGCAGCAAAATACAAGATCTACAGTGGTAAATTTTACTAACCTGTCCTAGACGAGATTATGGAAGAAAAGAAACGTCGACTTTCTTCTTAAAGAAAGGAAGCCCTGGGTATCTTGCAATAATTAATAAGCTGAATTACTCTATCTGTAAGATAATAATGCACCATTAGAAAAAGATCTGATTTTTATTATCCAATTTTTATCAGAAATTAAAATTAACTGCAGTTTAATATAATTCAAAGTCGGCTAATTACAGATCAGACAAGGAGGATCTATTTTCTGTGACAATATCAGCTCCATCAGATGCAGAATGAACGGGGTCCCCTCCCCGTGCCCTCCCTCCGGCCCTGCTGGGGGGGCCCAGGGGACCTCACAGGTAAGGTGACCACCGTCCATGCAGGGCAGCGATAGTTCTCTTTTCCATCTACAGCAAGCCTAGTTTTTAAGAGCCTTTTTGATTTCATAATCAGCTGTGTGAATTAGGAAATAAATATTCACCTCTTCCTGCAAATGAAGCCTGAGCACTGCTGTTTGAGAGCCCACTGCAAAGATGCTGATTTTTTTTAACACCCGCTTTTTTTAAAGGAGGAATTAAAAGAAATACTGAGAAACCTGACAGATTTTCTCTGCCCTGCAGTCACTGGGGGGGTAAGACATTGTCCAGATGTTGTAGATGATGCCTTGCAAGAGTCAAGCCTACCACATTATACCCCAAGTAAAAAAAGAAAAAAAAAAAGAGAAAACACATCTCAAATATTACATCCATAAGCCTGTTTCAAGGAAGTTTGCAAGGCACCGTGAAACACCCTCCAGCAGGCTGCGCGATTGCCTCCCACCATGCCACACAAAAGGTACTCATGTGACTGCTCTCAGCCAGAAACCCAGATTTTTGAACACAAAATAAAGCTGGAAATATTGACAGTTCCCTCACTGGGCAGTACGTTCCTCAGTTCGTTCCCAAGTCTGATGCCAAGAGGAGAAAACCAACCCTCGGTGCTTCTTCATGCCTCCAAAACCCAGTTCTCCACTAAGTTATTTGGTCACCTGTGCTTCAGCCCCTCTTCATTGCGTCTCCACCCAGGAAAACCCTCTCTGCTGTCCTCAGGAGCTGTGGCTGCCCTTCCCCACGCTCCCATGAGCTGATGGCCCAGCGGCACGACCCCGGCAAGAGTTTGATGGATGGCCTTGGGACAGCAGATGGAAAGGAAGAAGAGGTGGTTCCCGCTCGGTGCCTGGTAGAGCAGGAAGGATGCAAACAGCTCTAGCTGTGAAAGCGAGGGTCTGTGCAAGTTGCTCGTATCCAATCTGCTTAATTCCTATTTGCTTCTTTAAATAGTGAGGGCTCTCTGCCCAACTAGCAGATTTTAAGACAGCCAGTCAGCCAAAAACCAGGAGCTTCTGTGTTCCTCTGCCTCACCCAAAACTGCCTGTGGACCCCTCTTGTAAACAGCCCTAAAACAAGGAATTAAATCAACAAAGCTAAAGGAGTATTCTTCTAACCCAACTAATTAGTCGGATAGGAGATACGCAATGTGGTCTACAGAGCTAGTGCTAAATATATATCCAGCCATACACGGATAAACATATACTTTAACTAGGGACAATATGGTTTAACCATTTTCCTCCGAAGGAGCAGTTCCCACCAGCTGAAGTTACCTGTGTTTCTGCTGTGTTTTAGGAGCCGTGGTGCTTTGGCCCTCGCTGCCTGGGCAGGGCTGGAGCAGGGTGGTCCAGCTTGAGCAGGATGCTCCTGGGCATCCCCAGCTCTCGAGGCACATCTCCCCTCTCTTCTCCAGGGCATATCTGCGGTACAGGCAACTCCTCCCAAGCCACAGTCGGCGCAATCCATCACCTATCAAAGAAAAGGGGGTTGTAAGGTCTGTCCTTGACATCATCAAACAGGACGCGTGTCGTATATGTTGTGCCAATACATCTTCACACGACTGTCAGGCTACGTGTTGAATTGTGTTAGGCTTTTGACCAGTGCTGGACCTAACAAGCAGTCTTTCACTATAATCTGGTTTTAAGAGCCTTAAAGGCTGACTAAAATGCTCCTATTGTATACTGAAGGTACTGTATCTATAAATAGCATATTAATCATTTATGGCGATCAGCTATGGCTTGAGATTTTAAGCTCTACACTCCCTGAATGCCAATGGAAAAGAAGAGCAAAGCTGGCTCCCTCTGCTCAAATCTCATACCTCCTGGGAGCTAATTAGCGTGGAAACACTTGCTGGAAATTTTCAGCAATCTCTTAGTAGTGTATCTGTTGCAGATTTCAACTCTTATACACTACAGCCAAACAAAAGCTACCGGACAGCTCCAACAGCCTCCGCCAAATTTCAAGAAACAGACTTTAGTGTATCTAAGAATTCCATTACTGAACTGTCTAATTCAAATATTGTACTAAGCAGAAGTTGTCTCACCCCGCCCATGCTCAGTCGCTTCCAGACATGTTTATCCAACAGAAAATGAATCCTGCGCGCGGCTCGCTGCGGCGTTATCACACAGGGGTATCTGTACCAACCTCTAAATCCTTTCAAGACAGCTGGTTTCATTTTGAGCCGGGAAAACACAGTTTCCCGGCATCCATGAAGACGCTGGTATCATCTCCCATTTTGCCGGGGGAAGGGGGATTGTGGGGGCCAAGCGGTACATACAAAAAAACACCTTTTCTGACAGGGCGTGATGTGCCCCGGCTGCAGAGCCCCTATTCCAGTTTCCCCAGGACTCAACGCTTTCAGACCTCAGATTTTGCTTCAGATTTCCTTGTCTGGATGAAAAGAGAGACTTCACCTATTCCATGCATGAGATAAGAGCATTTGTGCATTTGAATAAGATTTTATGATTAAACAATGATTTTTAAATAAAACCATTCCGCATAGAAACGCCTGGCAAATACCGGATTTGGGCATGAAAGCACCCGGAGATGATTTTGCAGCAGGTAACTTCAGAACCTGCATTTTGGCGGGGTGAAATTCCCCCTTCAGTCCTACCTGGTAGATTACTAAAACCCAATGTTCAAAATAAAAATTTAATGGCTTAAATGGGAATTATTTCCTCAAAAGACACACAGCTAGAATTTACTGTATAAAAGCAGAGGTAAGTGGCTCTGGCCATAATTTGCAGCTCCCCACAGGCTCTGTTGGGGAGCTCAGACTGAGTGATGTGCATGTAAAGATTTACAATGCAAAGTAAAGAATAACTGATTAAAGTGGAATCCACAGCATCTCAGTTAATGAGTTGTTGGAGAAAATTAATTTCCATGTTTAATATATGCAGAGACTATGAGGAAATCTTAGAATTCAATTAATCACAGCATAAAAAAATTATTGGCTATAATTGTAAGTAAATACTGCTTAAGCATTCTTCTAATACCATGGCTAATTTAGAAGTCATTTCTCCCGATTCTGTTCCTGGTTCTGTCTGCTATGTATTTATTGGTCCAACTATAGTCTCCATATTTGTTGAAATAATTGTACATTTTCAACATCTCCATTCTAAAACCCAACAAATTTGTAGCACGGAACCCCCCCTTACAATCCCAGAGCAGATCCATATGGTGCAAAGCCCAGCCTGCCTAGGAAAGGCAGCAGAAATAATGCGGATTCACATTAATTTCCTCTTTAAACCCAGTGCTGTCATTCCTATGCCTTTTATTAGCTGTCATTGGTAATTAACTAGCCTGCCCAAGACCTATTTCAGCTATACAACCCCTTTCTGATTTTATTGTGAATCCTGCTCTATTTAAAGCCTCACAGTTTATTTTTTTTCATTCAAGACACTTCCCAGAGCGATGACCAACGATACTTTGAGTGAACGATACATTTTATAAACTCGTTTATCTCAGAAATATTTATTTTGAACATCCTTGCACCATGCAAGACAAACAGAAGCACTTGGAAAGTATGACATTGTCTTTTCGTAGGCTACTCAGTGAGATGCCCTTGCTCATTTACGGTGCAATCCTGATGGGCTCCCATAGAGCTTAGATCAGATCCAGACATCACATCTGTCGGTCTGAAGCGCGAATGAATGGAAAAAACTTCAAAATACCGTCCTGTTTCCTACCGACACAATTTAAATTCTTTAAAATGGCCTTTCCAGCCTGTACCTTCAGGAATACCGGGATTACAGCCAGCTGAAACACCAAAGCTTTGCAAGGCAACATGAAGTCTTACATGTGGGAAAATGCTAGTGTCGCATTAATGAAAGGTTTGGGGGTTTTCGCTGCTGTTGAGAGACAAAGCCCTTGAATAACTGAGTATATACATCATTGTACACATGTGTAGGCATCCATTGCTGTTTAGGGTAGGTCTGCTCGTTGGCTTTACTGCTTCAGTAATACCAACTGAAGTCCATCTTCCTTTCTGAATTTTAAAAGCCAAAATTCATCTGGAAAAATTAATCATCTTATTTATATACAAAACCTTTATGTCGGAGAGCAAACAGTTAAAAAAATGTCATCACGCTGCCTAAGTCAGCCCCCTCCTCAGGCCAGCCCTCGGGGTCCAAGTGTGGGGAGGGATGTTCTTCCAGGTGGCTGGGAGCTGCGTTTCTGCTGCCTTGCAATTTCTCATGGTTTTGCTCCAGTTAATTATGGTTTTTAATTAGTCATTAGTGGTGCCTGGGGAATAAGATAAATGGTCTCTTCTGATTTATAAAATTTAAAAGATTGCATCAGTCTAAACAAAGTAAAACCTTGCATTATCACTAATTGCGCCTGGACCTGACTGATGCGCTGCTGCGGGCGCCGGGATGGCATCGATGGGGAGCCTCCTCCAAAAGGCACACCACAACAAGGAGCTTCACGGCCAGCGTGGTGCTCAAGACGCATAGGAAACCTCCAAAAATAAGGAGCAGGGGAGATCTACCTGCATTCCCTGGAGCACATGCCAAGTGGCAGAGCTCGTACCCTGCAAACAGGACCCCGTGCACGGCGGGAATCGGCATCGGCTTCGCAGTGCAGCGAAGACCTCGACATCGGCACAGCAGCAGGCGCCAGCTTTGCAAACAAATGGTCTCGGTGGCAACGTCACTAAACCATTAAGGGCCACCGGAGGCTGCCACAAAACCCACCGTGCAGGAAAGTCAACACCAGCAAAGTCACTCTTTGCAGCAGGATGTTGCTCTATTTTCTTTATTTATTTATTTTTATACACACATCAGCATCTGTCAAAGCCAATTTAACACAGTTCACAAGAACTCTGTGATCAATACCAGCACTTAATGTATAGGATGGTTACACTAAAAATAAAACAATTTGGAATAGGAAAAATAAAATAAATCAATGTTTTCCTTTGAAATATCAAAATGAAATTTTTTGTGTGGAATTTTTCCCAAGCAGAAGCATTTAACCAAAATTCATAGGAATTCATAAAATATTTTCCTTGAGCCACACCTCCCTTTTTTTTGTGTGCAAGGAATGACAGCCAAAACATTTGCTGCAGTTCTACCGGCTGCCCGAGAGGTTTTGATGTTACTGGGACAATTTCAGCATTTTCTCCTCGGGAGACTGCTCAGGTGACACCGAAGTACAGGGGGACCTGACACTGCAGATCTATGTGAAACACGGCATTCATGGTACGAATAAAATTAAACAGAAACATACCATTTGTACCCACACTTTGCCTCCACATGCATTTTTCAAGTATTGAAGGACTTGGGCACCGCTTCCCACAACTGACGCGCTGATGTGAGAGTTCCATTTCAAGGCTCAGATTCTGTGGGAAGCGCGTCCGTGGCGTGTCTCCTGCCCGGCCCCGAGCATCCCGCATCACCATTACTGACCAAGCATCTCTCGCCCGTCCTCCCCTGGCGACGCTGCTCATGTCCATAAGAAACATAGTTTCTGGGGCAAGAAAAACCCCTAAAGTTCCAGATGTTACAGAATAGAAAAAGCTTTGCCTTAAATGAGAACTTTGCAAACAGGTTTCCAAAATCAATAGCACAGATGTTGTAGTCACAAGTAAGAAAATGATGTTTCATTAACATGATTTTTTTTTTTAACTAAATTCAGTGTAAGCTACTTCAGATAGAAAATTTTTAAAAATCTGCCACTTGGATGGCAACTGCCCTACTATTTTTTTTCTTCACATATAAAAGGCAAAATCCTCTGCATGTTTCTGTAGACAGCTGCAGGCAACACAGGGCCTGCACCTGAGTAATTGGGACCAAAACGTGTTCTTCTTGCTCATCAGAGCATACAGAGAATTAAGAATACTGCAGCAAAGGCTGGTTCTTGCGGCACAGGAGGGTCTGGTCCAGGGACCGACTCTGGGTTCACGCTGGGATCATTGCACTAAACTCACAGAGAATACCCCATCCCACAAAGTGCAAAATCCAGCTTGAACCGCCACGGGTAGGAACCCATTAGAGAAAAGCAAGGTTGGGTGGTTTTTCTTTTTCCTCCCAGCACCAAAGAGCAGCTGCAGACTCCCACTGGTCAGGCAGGAATAAGAGGAATATTTTAATTGGACTTACAACTTTTGCTACTGGAACAGCACCAGAGCTGCCGCAGAGCAGCGTGCCCGCAGAGCAGATGCTCCTCTTACACATGAAACCGTGCAGAACCCTACAGAGGACTTTGTGGCTTCATTCCTTTTATTCTAGCTGGCTTTTCTACCCACAGCTACGCTGCCTACAGAGAAAGGACCTTTTCTCCCACTACCCTCATGTGTTTTTCCGTCTCTAGCCAGAAAGGTACTTTCACGGCCGTCAAACGGAGGTTGAGGAGGGGAGAATCCCTGCACAATCCCAATATTTTCACCAGCTAAAGTATTTCACACATCAGCTGTGGGATTTCACAGGACTGTGTGATAGGCTGCCCACAGCAAGCCCCAAATTAAAACAATTTAACTTTCAAAGGCTTCAGCCTGAAGAAAGACATAATCTTATTTGTATTGAATTAATTTATTTTTTTGAAATTAACTTTGTTGAAAGAAGCTTTTTTACAAGACTTCTCTGATAAAGGACACCAAGCACTATATAAATATAAATTATCCAATTTAAAAAGCCTGTCTTTCAGCTCAAAGAAGCGCCATGACTACTCGGTAATTCCCCAAGGTGAGGCCGGGAATATAATGCACTGGCTGATATATAATAGCTGTCTCGCATGTGAAGAGTAAAGAGCCATTTATGGCATTTTAGCATGCGGGAAGACTAACATGTCTATTAAAAGAAAAATGTGAACTCTGGGTCTCTCATCAGGGACTCATTTAAATGCAATTTTGCTAAATTAGCTGCACTAAGGAGCCAGTGGAGGAAGGCTAACTGTAAACCCAGAGAAAATAGTACTTCTTTGGTAATAGCAATTCATATTAAAGGACTCCAGTGAATAATAAGTCATTAATAGGTAAACATTTTTTTAATCCAATATATCCTAAACCAAGCCAAGAACTAAGCACCTCATACTGTTATCCGGTTAACTGAAGTTTTATGTATTTCATTGAAGAATTCCAAATGCATCATTTATACCTAAGCCATGAAGGGAAAGAGATTGGGACCTGTTAGTCCGACCTCAAACACACGCGAGACTTCAAAAGAGATTCTAAAAGGCAAGAACAGCTGGGAAACGGGATAGACGGCAACATGGGTTTACCAAATGGTACTGCATCAGCACAGTACCTTTCCTTGATAAATTATTGCTTATACAGAATAAGTGTCTGTCCTGATAAGGGTAAGTGGGATGGAAAGCATTTTTCCCTGGAATCCTTACAGTACTTAATAATTTGCTGCAATCCACCCGCTTGTGGAGGACCTGATCTAAAAGCCTCCCCTGTCGCCCAGTTGGTCCCGGGGTCTGGAGCGATGGTTATCAGCTGCCTCATATCGATACGGCCTCCAAAAGGATGGCAGTGGTGAGAAGGTGTGCGCTAAGAAATAACCAAAAGTGGAAATATCCCAATTAAAACCATGCCATGGGAAGCTCTCTGTGGCAGACAGGCAGAGAAAATCCCTGGGAAGGAAGGAGCTGTCGCGCACGGGGAAGCACTGTGAGAGGCTTCAGGGAAATGAAAGCAATATGCCCTAATGCCCACCTGAATGTGATTTATTTTAATTGGTTTACGCTCAAGAACGTTGGCATACTGTCCATAATTAATAGCAAGATGATGGAGGAACTCTTCATGGGATGCAAGGGCAGGATGGACAGTCACCTGAGCCAAAAGGGTGAAAGGGGGATGGAGCTTTCCAGAGGGTGTCCCAGCAAGGAAATGCCATCTCCTTGTCACTGATGGGGCAGGTTGCACTCAGCCTGCCCGAAGCCAAAATCCACTGCCTAGAGGGGATGTGTGGGACGGACAGGGAGGTTCACACCTGGGTTCTCCAGCCACAGGACATGAGTGGGGTTTCACCCCCTCAGGCAGGATTTGATACGCCCATTCAGACTACTACCCAAAGGGCGTTTGGAGCTCACACAGACATAACTCAGACCAGGGAACAGAAGAAGGGTGGTGGCATGTCCCTCGCATAACCCAGACCAGGGAATAGGAGAAGGGTGGTGGCGCGTCCCTCCAGCATCCCTGGCTGTTGCTCCAGCAGAACAAGCCGGCTGGGCATCTCCCAGCCATCACCTAGAACTCAAAATACTGTGAATTTTCATTCATGCTTCGCATGTACATTCATTATTCCCAAGCAAGGCTTCTTCGAGCCGATCTGCCACTGCTCCCATAGCCAGTGTCACTCAGCGGTCCAGGGGCTTGGCAGCTACAGGGAAGCACCGGCAGCATGCAGACACGAAAAAACCAAGATGACCACCACAGTCCAACAGTATTTTTTCCAAAAATGCTGGTCTGCAGGTTTGGATTCATTTCTAGCCCACAGACACCTGCACAACCTGAAACACGCTCTATGTGAAGAAGGGACACCAAGACGTGAAGCACGTGGAAGAACATGGGACATCCCCATCTGACAGAGCACAGAAAGTACTGACCCCGAATCCCATGGTCTCAAGATATTTTTATGGGAAAGGACATGCATAGTCAAGCCTTTCCATGTGTTTTCTGAATTAGGGCTCGAAGAACAAGCTTTCACGTTTCCTGACTGCTGCACATTTCAATTATATTTGTAATATATTGGATTTCACTCTTAAGAGAACATTTCCTCTAATGCTATAAAAACATTCCCCTCATTACTTTCTGAAATTTAAAGATGGCAACACTTGGAGACAAAAAGTTTTTTTCAAAGCACTGGGCAGTTACTAATGATAATCATAAAAGATTAAATTTTCAACATAATTAGCCAGTGACAGGTCAATAAAATCCCTAGGCCAGATGGCTTCTTAATTGAGTTTTCAAAGAAATTTGGTAATTATAGGAACCGCCCTTCGATATACTCAACTTTTCTTTTTAATGAAATTGCATAATACCAGATTATGCAAGAAAGACCATAGTGAGTTTTAGCAAACTGAACAAAGACCTTTGCATCACCAGCTTCTGTACGTGCCTTCGTACCCATCACCCCTGCAAGAAACTCTCCCATTATCTAAGGCTAAAATCAATACATTAATCCATATAGATCATTCTGGATTAATGCGAGAGACTGCTTTCACATCACAACACTGATAGTTTTTCCTAGAGGCAATCTGTTACTCCATAATACGTGATGGGCTAAAAAAAAAGTAATGATCATTTCAGCGGGGTGAAAATAGGCTATTTTGATTTGCATATAAACCTATAAAAAACATAGCACCACTATAGAGGGGTGGGATCATTTAGCCATGAACGTCTCATTTTGAATGCCCCTTCCAAGGAAAGTCCCCTGCCCCAGGGCTGCAGCTCCACACAGGGCAGGAAGTTTTCTGAGCGCTCGTGAGCGCATTTACATTACGCGGGCAACGAGTTCATTAATCCGATCAGAGCCAAGCCAAATGCGAGCAATGCCCTGCACCTTGTTTTACATCATAATAGATGAGTAAACTTGGAATTTATTATTTTTTATGTAAATTAAATGTCACCTGGGGAAAATTTGCAATTTCTGCTCTAATTTAGAAAAATACTGATAAGCCATTTTTTGAGCTGTGATAACCTCTTTTCTAATTCCAGTCTTGCTCGATGTTCAACAACATGTAATAATCTCACATTTAGGACATCCCCCTGAGCCTCTTTAGACTTCCTGACCTAAAATCCAGGTCGCAAGTTGTAACCTGCCGCTAAGCAGCTCCCACCAAGCCGAGCAGTAGGCTGCAAAACGCACGCAACTCCTGCACGGTCTGATGCTGTCCTGATGAAACCTGACGCATTTTATTAAGACATATCACCTCCGCAGACATCAGCTGGGCAGTAGCCCCGTACACAGCGTGACCAGTGGCCATGCTGAGGGTCTCCCAAGAGGCAAGTCCCCGGGAAGGGCTCGCTGCCGCCCTCGCACGCCCCGGGCTGAGACACGGCGCCTTCGCCTCCCACATCCCTGCCCAGCATCAGGCAGGCAGAGGATCACACTCAACACTTGCTCCTTGGCGTGACGGGGAAAATGAAGTCGGATAAGTTGCAGCACTAAATGTAGAAATTAATACACACCCACAAATTAACGTAAGCTCAGAGCCAATATTTCTAATAGTCTGTCCTGCCCCCCTTAATTGAAATTACTCCTTCTCTCCCTTTGTCAAATGAATTTCAGTAAGTCACACACCAAAGTGGACAGCGCTTTGGGTTGTGCCTTATAACATACTACGAAACGTCCCGGGACAAAAGCTGTTGTGCAGTCCTGCTGCTGCACTGCACCAAGCTACTTCTCCACCCGTGGTAACATATCATAGTGAACCCCCAGAGAAACTCTTGATCCATCCTATTGCTATTTTAAATGGTAGTAACCTCCATCAGCTCTTAGTCCAAAATACAAGCATGGCTTTGCTGCAGACGTTGAGCGTTGTGGAAGCAAGGTACAGACTATGCAGCCAGCTCAGCTTTCAAACTACGAGGAAAAGCATCACAACTCACTGGAGGCAAGGCCAACACTATTAACATGGATGTGGATCCGCAGCTGAGCTTTCTTCAGGTTCATCCTACTCAGGATTTTTGGCCATTTTACTGAACAAATTCTCTACTCAGCAGCAGTTTGAATAAAACATACCCCTAAAGCCTAACTAAAGTTAAAGCCACAGATTTCCATGTTTATTCTAAAATGCTAACTTTTGACTTCACACTCCCCTGTGACTACACCAAAAAGGAATTTCCAAGCGGACAGGAACCTACAGGACCTGCTCCCAGCCATGCTCCTCAGCATCTCCTTCAACCTCCACCGCCCCCCTGGGCACTGTGTAGCAACCAGCACCGCATGCCAAGTAGTTAAAGCCCTGTTTAAAATTAATAATTGGCATGAGAGAGTTGGGGTTGTTCGGCCTGGAGAAGAGAAGACTCCGGGGAGACCTTATAAGTGGCCTTCCAGTATCTAAAGGGGGCCTACAAGAAGGCTGGAGAGCGACTTTTTACAAGGGCATGTAGTGATAGGATGAGGGGGAATGGCTTCAAAGTGGAAGAGGGGAGATTTAGATGAGATATTTTCACTCTGAGGGTGGTGAGTCCCTGGTGCAGGTTGCCCCGAGAAGCTGTGGCTGCCCCATCCCTGGAGGTGTCCAAGGCCAGGTTGGACGGGGCTTGGAGCAACCTGGGCTGGTGGAAGGTGTCCCTGCCCAGGGCAGGGGGGTGGAACTTGATGATCTTTAAGGTCCCTTCCAACCTAAACCATTCTATGATTCTATGATATCATCCACTATATTCTTGATTTTCTACCAGCTCCAATATTTACAGTGAAGAATCTGCCCTTTCTCTGTACAACCACTTCTTCTTAATAGAGTCCTGGATTATTTTTTATTATTATTATTTTCATTCTAGGGACTGTTTTATCACATCACCATCAGACTAGCCTGCTGTGCCTGTATTGTTGAACAAAACTATACATGAAATCATGTGTTGTAAGGGTTTGGATGAGAGCCACAGACAAAGCGACAAAGTCTTGCCAAAGTCAAACACAGAAGACAGACATCGTCTAATAGCTATGGCAATACGTAATTGTTTTCAAAATTTACTACATGATTCAAGTGCTATAGACAACAGACTGAAGATTATATACCAAATAAGGGGCAATCTGTAGTTACACTAGATATTGATAGAATTTAAATGGAAGACTGTATTTAAAAATAGACACTTCACCCTGTAGAAAGAGATAGCTGGGGACTGTGTTGCATTAAAATGCTTGTGGATGCTTCCCAACAGAAATCGCCACGGATCATATTGTACAGAAGCAATGTTAAATATCAAGTTAATTCATGTATCAAAGAAAATTGTGACGGCTTGTTTATTACCTTTATATCTTAACCCATTAAGGAAACGACCTCTCCTCCACTGCAAAGCAAGTGCTGTATTTATTGCTACTGACATTTCATCAATGCCAAGGTGAACTAGATCTCACTTTTGCAAATCCCCACAACTCTCATTAGTGAACGATAAAGATTCATATACAAACCTAGAAGTGTCTAGGAAGAAATAAGATACGTGATGAACTGTGGTTGGAACAATAAATCTCTGGCTGACTGATGACAGTTTGACTGTTGTATGTTAAATAGGGCTTTATAAACAGAAATGCAAAAGACCTGTAATGACAGCATGTATCACTAATAGACTGAGGTATAATCAAATTTGTTTAAATTCACATGATTCATAAGCCAGCGGTGAAGATCAAAAGAGACTTATGTTCATACTACTCTGTCCTGTCACATCATTTATTAACTTTTTCCTGCGAACAGAGACGACCTGCCCCCCGTCTCCTTATTCTGTTCTTTGTGCCACTTACCATTTCCCAGAAAACGATCTGCTTTCCAGACACGAAGATGCAAGGAACGAGAGCAAAACATGCAAATGGTCTCCTGCTGTCAGCTGAGGATGCTGCAACTGCAAACGCCAGTCGGGGCTCCCAGGCCAGGTTGAGTCAAGCAGTATCGGGTAGGAAAACCATTTTGAATCCAAATAGTGAACTCAGCGCCCTGTTAAAAAATACATATGCACGTCACAAAATTCTCAATTTTAAATGCTTGTCATGCAGCCCTGGTCTTGCTGCCATGCAGGAATTAAATCCAAAGGAACAGAGGAAGGCACGTGTGCCCTGTGCACACTGAGGCGTGCCAGGACAGCTATGGCAGATCCTTACCCAAGCGTTGTCTTCCCCCAGGACAGGGGGGTCTTGGGGCAGCAGCCTGGGAAGCGGCCACTCTTGGGTGCCCGAAGCACCGATCACTTGGGGGTTGAGCACCAGCTTGTCCATTCTGCTGCAGCAGGGGAAATGCAGGTCAGATCTGTAAAAAACATGTAAAAAAAATATTAAGCTCTACAGACTTTTTACTCTGAAGCTCTGAAAAGTGGGTGATACAGCTTTTTATTAGTCTTGTGCTCTATCCCCAGGTGAAGGGAGTGGGTGCAGATGCAGCCACGACCCCCTCTCTGCACCAGCATGGCAGACGAGCAGCGCTTCTATTACAACATTAAAAAAGAAAATGAAAATAAGTCAAGCTATGATCTCAAATACCACCATCATCCCCAATCTACTGATCTGCCTTTGTCTTCCGAACAATGTGCATAAATTCTTTCCGAGGGAAATAAAAAGCAGCATATTCCTTTGATTTTCACCTCCAGAAGGAATTATAGAATCATAGAATCGTTAAGGTTGGAAGGGACCTTTAAGATCATCGAGTCCAACCTTTAACCTAACCTGACAAAACCACTTCTAAACCATATCCCCAAGTACCACGTCTGCCCTTTTTTTAAACACCTCCAGGGATGGCGAATCCACCACCTCCCTGGGCAGCCTATTCCAATGCTGGATAACCCTTTCGGTGAAGAAATTTTTCCTAATATCCAACCTAAACCTCCCCTGGCTTAACTTGAATCCATTTCCTCTCGTCCTATCACTTGTCACTGGGGAGAAGAGGTCAGTCCCCATGTCTCTGCAACCTCCCTTCAGGTACTTGTAGAGAGTGATAAGGTCTCCCCTCAGCCTCCTCAGGAGTCCTACATAAGTCCCTCGTTACCCTCCCATCCAGCCCAAAGTGCAACGCTCATCTTTGAAAGCACTTAGAGCATGGTGGCTGCTGTGGAAAAGAGATTGAACAGAGAAAACGCGGGAAGAGAATTTCTGCCAAGAGGGAGCACAAGTAATTTTCTAGGATGATGTCTGTTTTATATTTGCGTGTATATAGACTTACATATATACACACGTATACACACGTACAAGGTCTTCATCTTGATTTCTGTGTGTAGGTGTACGTATATACATGCATACACATATATAGGATGCAGGGCATATCTCACTGACTTCCTTGCTCATTGCTGTTAGAAAACTGTTCAGAAAACCCTCCGTTCAGAGCTGGGAGTGGACAACAGCAGAAGGCTGGGTGCTCTGGTCCCATCTGCACTCCTCAGCAGAAATACAAGTCAGTAGGTGATCCAGACCTATGGAGGTGAAGATGTGCCGTCAGTCAGGAGGACACGGCGAAGACAAAGAGTTGAAAGGCAGCAAGTTCTTACATTGCAGAGGGGAAATGTCTAAAGCGTTTGACCTTCTAACAAGACTTTCCCAGAAAAAGATAATAAGCACCAGAAGATCTGCCTATTGGTTTCATGTGGGGGAAATGCCGATGGCACCAAGGGAAGCATTTGTCCTCACAAATAATGCTTCAGTGGCAGGATCTGAACATTTTTTGGGGAAAGGGGAAGGTGAGCATTACAGTGATTAACCACCGTGCTCCTGCTCTGCAGGAGACTTCTAGAGGTTGCAAAACTCTCAAACGCTGAACTGGCAATCCATAAAATGAATAAAACTAGGAAATATCCAAGCAGAGAAGCAGCAAAGAAACTACAATTTTATTTTTGGAAAATTATGAAGAGTCTTTTGGATCGGTGAATGTAATATGTATTACACATTGAGGGTTCAATGTGTAATGTCCAAAATAGGCTTTCAATCTCCCCTTTAATAAGAACTATTTCCTTCTGAAGAGTCCCCCTGAGACTACGAACTCTTCACACACAAATCATGACGTGATCAGAGTCTCCCAGAGTTACAACACAACACCAGGTAAAGGAAAAGGAATAGCTCTGACACAGGGCAGTAGCTAAATGCACTTTTAATATATTTAGCCATCTACAATTATCAGAGTCCCTCAAAAACATTTGGATTTTTTGGCCAATTTCTTGGCAATATCTGAATAAAACACAGCTATTGGGAGGGACTATGCATATTTTGGGCAAGGGAGAGTTGCATAAGAGTCTTGCTGAGTTCTGGGGGGCAGCTCAGGCTGTCTGTCCTCAGGTACATGCACAGGGTTTATCCCACTGGACCATCCCAAAGTACCTTGTAAATGAGGTTGTTAAACAATGCTACGAACAGGAACATCTTTGCATTCTTTCCCATGAGCTGATCTTAGCTATTTGGGACTTGTAACATAACTTAAGACTTCAAAAGCCGCAGGCATGCTGAAGGAAGGTGCCTGGGCTAACTTATATGACACTGAAACAACGTTTTTATTAGCCTTGGTGATGGCATGTTTTTCCTTTCAGGCAAAACCTTCCCGTCCCTGTGGAGCAGCACACTTGCTCTGTAACATGCGGAAAGGGCTCGCGGGAGCCTCTCGCTAGTTTGGCTCCTGACTTGAAAGGGAAGGACGGCATCATTTCTTACTTCAGTGCATCTCTGGATGCAACTAAATCATACCTGCACAGGGGAAGTCACACAAATCATCACTCATCTTTGTTTTTCAATTGCCTTGTGCGCTTTCTAGAAGTCCTTTACACACTGTCTTTATTTCAGATCAGGACTGTGTCCCTCCAGTCATAAAGAAAACTCCTTAAATCCTCCTGCCCGTCACACACCCCGTACCAGTCGCAGGGCTTTTACAACGTTTGGACAGCTAGCGTGAAACTGTTACTTTGCAAGGTTCTGAACTAACATCTATTTTTCTTATAAGGGAGCCAATGATAAATTTTGCCCACGTGAAAATGAATGCTTAAGCCTCTTTAGAGTTATAAGTAATGCTGAAGTCACTGGTAAAGGACAGAAACCCAATACTTTGAGACCACCTGAATGTACATAAACAGCTTTGCTGTTTTCCGGTATTTCTTCTCATATTAAGCAGGATTATTCCTCAAGTGCTTCAGAGAAACAGGGATTTTAAGTACCTCAAGGATTAAAACACCATAAGCCTGCATCAGTACACTAAAATCAACAGGACCAAAGTGAGTACTCAACATAAGCAAGCACGTCAGATTCTAGCCTTTAATTTAGCAGTTCCACAGCTTGCAAATGTCNATCTTTTTTGTAACACTATTTTTCAACCTTCAAAACTACCCAATTCTACAATTTTGGTCCATTAAGTATTAGGGTATAAACAGTAATTTAGTAGTTTACATGTAGTTTGATATGGTCTTCCACAAGCTGATGCACCATGAAGCGTGGTGTGCTCCTCTACCAAAGAGCAAGCAGCCGGAGCATCCTACACCAAATTCTCACAAATGACTGGAGGAATGATGAATTACCTTTCTATAGGATAAAGAGCAAAAGGTCTTTGGACCAACTAAATGTCTAAATGACTTCTTCCAGCCACAAAGTAGACAGAATTTTTTCCCTTATTAATTACTTTTTCTGAAGTCTCTTCATAATTCTTCCCACTGTTTTAAGTCAAGCGTTTGTGTCAAGTTCTTTTGATCTTCCTCCTCAATTATAGTGAGCAATTACCCCCTCCACTGGGCTTCTCAGCCACCTAATCATTCTTATCTCTTCCTTCTCCCTAATCGAATCCTTTCGGCTTTTTTGGAAGCTCATTATTAAGACAGTGCTACACGTTTCCCAGGAATTCAGCAACAATATGTCACACCAAGGACTCCACAGACATTAGCCTTCCCTCTCATTTGCCCTTCAATTAATTTTAGAGATGAGGTGCGCCTATCATGACTTGGATCTCTTGCCTCTCAGGGGTCTTAAAGCCTCTGTCATCAAAAATGTGTTTGCTCTGATATCTGTATTTATAATTTTCCCTCCCAGCTGAAGAGTATTCAATCTTTCCTCCCGAAGCGATTAGCGCTGCACTGCAAAGCCTTCATTCAGAGCACCCCCCGTCGAGCCGAGGCATTTTTAGCTGACTGCTTGACACGCGGCAAAACCATCCCTCCCCTTCCCCATGGCAGCTCAATAGCAGCTGCCAAGGTGATGAAGCAGGAATCTAAAAAGTGTGCATTTCTAATGCACTTTAAAGCTTCTGGAGACCTACAAGCCTCAAAACGAAACTTATGGACTTACTAGTGAAGGAGAAAATGCCAGAGACTGTGTTTGCACAGGGACAGATCTCCTGAAACTGATTCCAAAATACATGCACAGCTCTTCATAAGAGCATCCTGTCGACCAGCACTATAGCCCATGTGACATGTATGGCTTCATTGCACTGAGATACGTCTTCAAATGTGTCTTTTTTTGCTACTGATGGCAGACAAACTATGGTCTACTACTCAGCACAATGAGCGTTGGGTTCAGAGATGGGGCTGAGCACGCAGAGCGGCATTGCTTGGTGCAACCAGCATGTCACCACTTCAACCACATACCTTATGTTCCTTGCACACCCACCAGCCCCTCTCAAGTGCATAAGCACATTCTTGCTGAAGCCAATGCTTTGGATGAACCACCAGCTTTTCCAGTGACTTCCCAGGAGCCCAGAACCCCCGGCACAACCTGCAGAAACGGCGATTGTGCCTCTCGCCAACCCAAGCAGCTCCATGTTTCCTCACCAACAGGGTACAGAAGATACCAGTACCACATCTCTGCAAAGCAGGGACCACGTTAAAAGAGCTGTTTAACAGCAGCGACTCCTAACTTTAAATAGAGGCCAGAGCTGGCAGCACTCCTCTAAAGCAAAGGGCATTGTCTGCCTTATGGTGACAAAAAGGAAGGAATTCTTTCGTGAAGAATTAAAGCCTTGGTGAAAATTAAAACCATTACTTCCAAGCTTCTACATTTCCACAAGTTACTTCTTTAAAGACAGGACATGTAATGGGATTATTTTTTTTAAAAATATAATTAATGACCTAATCTTTGTAACAGGAAATTTTGAAGTAGGTCAAGAATTAGTGAGGGAAATGGAATAATATTTATACAAAAACAGTACTGTTCATCCATCATTTCTTGTTTTCAACTACTAAATGAGCAAGTACCTAAAAAAAAAAATAGCATTCTGCCTCATTGCACACATCAAGTTCATAACTTTCAGTATCCACAAAATTCAGGTTTATTTCTGCTGGAAAAAATGGTTGCAAGCATATTAGCTTCTTCAGATTGTTATTACACAGAAGAACAGTAACTACTTGGACTGTATTTAATACACTTGAATTGAGATGACTGGAAATAATACTACTTACAGAAAAAATCTGCAGTATCTAAAAAGAGGATTTTTTCATTTAAATATACACAGAAAAATTGTACTCCACTGTCTTCTGTTCAACCATTTACTGCTTTTTCTTTGTTTCCTCCGTTTTATCACTGAATGTGAAGAAGAGAAAGGCAATGACAGGAAAGAGACCCCAAGAAGAGATCACTGCAGGGATGATAAAGGGTAGCTCTTTGCCAGCAGTCGCTGTTTTCCATTTGCACTTGCCAGTTAACTCTGGTGGGCCAGAAGAACCCCAAGGTGTGATTTTGGTGTCTAACCCTACAAGAAGGCACAACCATACCAAGCATCGCTCTATGAAGCCCTCCACACCGAGGAGATTCCCTGTCCTATAGGCGCACAACTGAGAAGCCAACAGCTTTGAAATTTTAAAAGGACACATCACTGATCCTAAATACCCAAGTTCTGACATTATGATCATGAAAAAAAAATCACTTATGTTCTTCAACAGGCAGAAATTCTTTGTTCATTATAACCATTGATTTGTTTTAAGCAATCCAACAATGTAAGAATTCATAGTCACAGTCAATACATCAGTTAATTTTCTAATGGTAAGAAAAATTTCAGCTACATAAAACATGCAAAGGCAATAAAATGCATGTTATTCAAACACAAACAGAATGGATTATTAACTAGTCTGTATGTCCTATATCTCATTAAAAGTACTCTGTTTGCTGTATTCATTTGTTAATTGTTGGGGTTCGGTCAATCCGCTCCAGCTCGAGTCCCCCTCTCCTGGCCGTGGGCATCCAGCCCTGGGAAGAGGCACAGCCCCGGGAAGGGCGTTCTGTAGCAGGGGTGTATTTCTACATGCACCAAGAGTGGGAAAAACAGGATTACAGCAATTCCGCATTTCCTGAGCTGGTTCCCAGGGGTGCGAAGGTCAACAGGAGCCATGGCGGGAGGCAGCGCTGGGCACCCAGCCACTGCTCCTTCCTGCTCGCTCACCAAAGGCGGAATCGCTGCAGTGACCTTCAGCATTCCAACTTGGCACTGAAAATGGGGTTTATTTAACATTGTTTCTATAGATTTATTTTTTTTTTTTTTACCTTTTTTTAAACCCACAAACCAGGCAGTCAGCTGATCCAAATGTTCCACACTCAAATAAAGATTTGATTTCACACAGCACAGATGTACTCCAGTTGAGTCACTGCCAGATTTTAATGATAATCTCTCTTAAGAGCTATTTAGCAAGGTAGAGGTGAAGTCTCATGCTGCAGCAGAAAGCAAACCAGATGCTGTGTTCACCTTATTTTTCAATTACACAATTCCGACCTTCACCTCTTACTTGATGTCGCCCTTCTGAACCGGGCTGCGACAGTCCTGGGGTGAGCCAGAAAGCCACTTATAAACACCTGAGTGACCTCCACCATTTGCATCTTAAATAAACTAAAATCCTCCTGGTGCTGCTCCGCGTCCTGACTGTCAGAGCAAAGACAGACCCCGCAGAAGTAGCTAACAAAGGAGGCACACGCGCGTATACACACACATAGACATGTGTGTTCTGCAATGCCCTACGGATAAACCCTAGATTTTCAGGGAAACCACAGAAGGAAAAATTAACTTTAACTAAAGCAAATCTGTTTCTGCTGTAACACCTCCTCCTGTAGTCAACAATCCCACAACTGCATCCTGAATTAGGTCCTTTCCTCGAGCTACTCACCTACCGCAGGAACAAGGCTTCTGAGGAGGAGATGAAGTTCAGATAAGGCTGTGTTTACAGTTTTTCTTGGCACACAAATATCTTCTGTTTCTTAGAACCTCACGCTGCCGAATTAATTTAATACTTACAAACCCTTGCAGGGAAATAACACAGCAAACACAGGAATTTACAGAAGATGTAAAAGGCAGCTATAATCAGAGATATCTCGGCAGTAACACCACATAATTTTTATGTCATCTTTCAATCACAGTTGCCTTAATGCATCCTTGAAAAATAAGGACTGCATCAGTCATGGCAGATTTAATAGCCAGGTAGATTTATACTGGAACAAAGCCAGAGGCAACTTCACATGTAAAACAGCAGTGTTTGGATTATTTTATATACTATTACCCAGCTCAGTTTTGTGTTTAAACTGTATTAAGAACCCCAGGAGATTCTGCAGTATCACAGATCCTTAGAAGGAAAAAAAAAAACACCCTGTATATATCTCAGTGTTATCAAAAGCACTTACTCAAATGCATTTATTAAAAGAAAGCATTTTCCATCTTGCGTGTGCTTGGTTAACGGCAGAGAGTTAATCGATAGCTCTTGCCTGTGGGCAGGAGACAGGCAGGAGCGGGGGGCCGCGGTGCTGGGCTGATCGGGTGGGTGGCATGGGGGCAAAGGCGATATCCACGGATCTGGGGAGAGGTGGATGTTATTTAGCCTCTTCTTTAAGGTACCAAGGAGAGGAAG
The DNA here is from genome assembly GCA_013398815.1 of Ibidorhyncha struthersii. NCBI lineage: Eukaryota > Metazoa > Chordata > Aves > Charadriiformes > Charadriidae > Ibidorhyncha > Ibidorhyncha struthersii. The sequence continues at coordinate 321,517 of VZSZ01007377.1, read as the reverse complement.
AGGAGTGAATAGTAGAGAAAAGTCTGCCATTAAGTAAGCCCCCGTTAAAACTGATGATGGGATTTACTTCTGCCGAGCATGCAGACCAAGCAAGAGAACAGGTTTCTCACTGCACAAAAATGATGCTTGCCTCCCAGCATGTCAAAACATTGCTTTATTGGGTTGTGGCTAATTAAGTGTTTGCAATGAAACACGTCGGTGCCCTTTGCAGCCAGCAAAGCCGAGCATGAGGCTGGCTCACGTGCGACCACCTTATGAGCTGCTTCGTAAGGGAGTGGGGGGCTGAAGAGAGCAGAAAACCACACGTACCTCAGAAAGAAAGGGCGAGTAAATAAAAAACAGCTTGTAGGTGCTTTCTGGTTGGGAGGGGAGGACTCAGGGGCTCCTCCATGCTCCCAAGCTCCAAGTTTTCAGTGGCTTCTCACAGAATTCACCTTGAACGTTGCATGTTCCCTCCCCACGTATTCATAACCAACAGGTTTTTCTTGTACTGCAATTCTAGAAAGTTCAAACTTGTTAGCGTAACTTTTTACCAAGTGTTCAACTCAAATAGAAGAAACTTATCCCAAACCTTGGGACAGGGAAAATGGGGTGGGGTGTGCAGCAGAAGTGGGTTGGTACCATCCCTCTCACGTCTCGGGAACAAACCGCAGAATGATCTCTCCAGCCAACCGCAGAAAGGACCCGGCAGCTCAGTAAACGCTCTTAGCTATTCCATTTGATGAGCTGCATGGATGTGGTGCAGAGGGCAGCCTCAGGGGAGGAGATTTGCCTACAAGCACCTTCAGCTCATTTATGGCTCAGGAAAACTCAGCAGTAAGCCCCTCACCTGAGCCCAAACCCCTGGCGCAAGCTTGCAGTGCATTGCAATCTACTTATGAGCTCTGGGGAGACACGACGATGCCGGTTCAAGGGCACATCATATCTGGATATTCTTTTAACAGAGTTTAAAAGTAGAATTCAAGTCCCATAATATAAAGAAATCAGTTGCAGAGAAATACACGTAGCAGCAGCCAAGGCAAAATTTTTGCTTACGAGTTCAATTCTCCTACTGTAACTTCCTGGATTGAGATTTTAATACTTTGACATTTGAGATGAGAAGCTTAAATGAACAAAAAAAGACAATTAGTCACAACATCTGTTCCCTTTTCCATTACAGTCTTCCTAAAAGCACAGATATGACAAGCCTACATCCACTTCCAGTCCTCGCGCAGGGGGAACCACACGCACCACATTGCTGCTGCCAACAGACGTGGCAGAGCCTCTCAATACCGACAAATTAATGAGTCTTCCACTGATGCTTTCTCATTAAAAGCAAGTTATGCACTAGGGCTTCCCACACCCACAGTCAGACCATCAGCGCTACTGCTTGTTATTACCAGTCTGGAGGATGTGCAGTAGACTACGTCCACCCTCAACCCCTCATAGCTGCAATGAGGGGAAGCAAGAAGAATCAGTATTAGCCGCTGCTTTTGTTGTCGTAGTAACACCTACATTGAATCCTGCTCTCTGAGGAGGGCAGGGAACATGCAAGTCCATTATCCCATTGATGGTTAAGCAACAGATTTATCCACAGCCTGCGGAAGATGAAGTTATAGGACACTTGCCTCATACATAGGTTCAAGTACCTACTATACTACAAATTTCCTATATAACCCAGGAGCAATTACTTAGCTGCAGTGTCCCAACTTACCCTTCACCCCGGGAAGCTGGAAAGTGTTTAATCATCTTTATCTTACATTCCCATGGTTCCCAGCTTGGGGTTGTATGCAGACCTGGCTGATCTGCTAGAGCAACCAAAAGAAAGGGTTAACTTCAGAGCAGGCTTTGGAAACATTACCTCCAGCTTTGGGAAGTGTTACTGGAGATGCCAATTGAGCAGGGTTCAGTGCAACCTCGGCAATAACATAAAAAGCCCACAGTTCTCTTGCAGATCTAAAGACCATTTGGCATAAAAAAGTATAAAAAAATCTGTTCACAATTTTAATGAGTGGCTAAATGAATTAAATACTGGGGGGAAAAAAAATAATGAAAGAAAACACTAGGAGCTCTAGGCAGCCCTATATTTTAGTGGAAGATCCAGGCCAAAACTGAATTATCTGCCCTCAGCTGGAAAGCAATCCGGCACCCAACAGGAACCTAAACAAAACATCTCACTAATCTCAGGTACTGACTTTTATTACAAAAGTCCCAAGACCACTGGTGGGTAAATTTAAGTGGCAACTCACCTGCTGAGTCAAGACACGTCAGGGGGTTGAAAAAAAATTTGTTGAGTCGAGAAAAGTCCTTTTTCATGACTGTCCTTGACAGGAATCCATTGAAGGGGGCATGCATTCGTGTTTCTTGACCTCTGGGGACATACCAGGTTGTCACAAATAATATAAGTGATTCAGGAGACAGATGGAGGAGCATTCCTCTGCCCCTGGCTTTGCAGACCTTCAGCTCCATAGGTAAACCCATAAGTCTAACTTGCACGTTAATACCAGTTTAGTAAATGGTTTTCAGCCACTCTGCAAATATCTTTTCAAATCTGAAGTTTCCAAAAGTATCAAGTACCTTCCTATTGAAAGAAAGTATGATGAGGACACTTCACCATTTAACTAGGGATGTTTCCAGATGGAAAGTTAAAATTAGCAGGCATTCACCGTATGTCACTTAAGCCATTAATATGAGCACAGTTGTATTGAATTTCACCACCCACATGGAAGGAAACCAACTTTTTTATTCTTGCCCATGGCTTGTAAAACTTACTTCAGAATTTTAGCTGTGTTGGGTATTTTCAGATTCGGTACGTGGCTTCTGCGACAGTGTGACAGCTGTCATTTGTATGTTTGGGTTTTTTTAGGGTTTGGTTTTAGGATGCTGGTTTTTTTGTTTGGAAGCCAGAGATTTCTCTGTCCTCTCCACACACTCTGCTTTGGTGAACACAACAGTCACAGGCCCAACGTGCAAAGGCATCCCGGGCCTTTCTATGCAGTGCCTCCTTTGTTTCGCTTACAACAGGTTTATCTTGCCGAACAAAGTGAACTACAAGTACCTCGGAGTCACGAGAGACTGCAGAGGCAGCAACTTATCTTCAGACTGACGAGCCTCCCAGACACCCTTTGGGTTTTGCAGGATAACGAATGAGATGTGGTCAAGAGCTCATTCCCACTCGGACAGAGATCAGTGTGCAACCCATTTGTATCGTTTCCACTTAAAGCAAACGATGGCTATATGCTCTTCCAAAAAAAACCCAACCAAATAAAACGCACGTCACCTGCAATCTTAAAGTTGACGTCTACTCTATTTATTTTTCCCTCCTGATTTATATCCCTTTAAATCAATGGCCTGAAATTACAGCCTTCCCACAGGCGCGCAGATCCCATAAATTTCTGACTTTTAATACTACTTTATTTCAAGACCGACAAACAGTAAGCTGTGTCAGAGAGGGTAATTAAGAAAGTTATGCTTGGTGTCACCAGACGGTGCGGAAAAGCGCTTTCCTGGTGCCTCTGCTCACGTCCTTGCCAGGCGAAGGTCTCCAGGAAGCCCAGGCTGGATTTGGGGTGTAGCCCCGTGGCCACATCAGAGCCAGACAAGGCAGAACTGGACCATAACCCCCTCCCTTCCTACCGCCTCTGCGAGACCCCCCGTTTTGGGTACCACCCTGGGTACACTGCGCCCAGACACCCCCTCCCTCCCTCTCTCCCCATCCTCTTCGCATTTAGGTCGGTTGTGGAATTTTATGGTACAGTCTAAGCGGAATTTTGAAAAATCAACAGTATCTGTCAGGCTATTTAATTCTGATTACAACGGAGCCAAGGGCTGCACATGCACTGGATTTTTATTACATGTAGAAAGACTTTGTATTCGGGTAAGGCGCCTTCTCTCTGAATTATTACTCTGCAACTTCTCTCCTCGTGAAAGTCCTGACCTCTAGAAGTCAAACCCTGGGCAGGAGAGCTTTAGTCTTTATTACTATGCTCCTTGTGGGTGAATGAATTACCTTGCGATACCTGAAGCAAGTAGGCTGGTTTAAGGTTTCTCCTTAAATCTGTTTCATTTTCTGCAGCATTTGAATGAACTCTTGTAATTGTTCTATATATTTTTTCTTCAGGCCAGCTGCTGGAGAGACGCTATGCAAAATAAGATTGAATTTACCAAGTGCTTTATAACATAGTGATCCCACTGCCTGACTCGTCACAACAATTCAGCACACGCGTCAGGGGAAAGCATTTCTGCTGCGGGTTTGGGGTGTTTTGGCTCTGGTTTGCTCTTTGGAAACTCACCTAGTAAATCTACTGCCTGATGGCATGACCACATCAAGCCTCACAGGCTGAACGCCAGACGTCCCTGCAGGAGAAACCCCCTGCAAGTTGACAGTAAGATAGAGTCTTTCTCCCCCTCTTTGAGCTCACCAAAGCCATTCCCACCACCATGACTGCCCTCAAGACCTGTTTTGTTTTTTTTTTTTTCTCTGTGATGCTCAAAATTTTTGGCCAGAGCAAGGGAAAGGTAAGGAAAGATTAAAGCTCAGGACCTGTTGCCCTTGCCCTGGGGGCACGGAGGGCTCTCGCACCCACCCATAACCCCTGGGTGGGATTTCCTGGGGGATTTCTTGTTTTTTTCCGCAGAAAAATGCACCCGTGGCTTGCACTTTGCCAAAAGCCTGGAAAGCTCAGCTTGCACAGCAACTGGGGCTTTCTTTAAATGTCATTTTTAATATTTAATCAGCCTGGATGGCCTCAATATTTACAGCATAAGCCATTTCATTGGGAAGTTAAATATATAACCCAGATATTTAAGGAAACTGATTCAGAGCCACATAAATGTAATTGCACTTAACGTGACCTGAGAATGAAATCGCACGCAGTACATTTTTTTCTGCAGGATGTTTAAACCCCATTTTGAATACATTATGCTAAGGGAATGTCTTTCGATATGTTGCCTGGATAGATTTCACTAATGTTGAGTTGTGCAAGCAACCCAAAGCACCCAGGCTTAAAAGAGGAACTAATGAAAAGTATGTACACTTTACTATATATATACACATTTTACTATACTATATATATAGGTATATAGCGGAGCTTTTGTAAATTGACACCTGTTTGCTGAAGCAGACTATTAAAAATACATTTCCCACAACACAAAGAAAGGCAATAAGGAGGAGTAACATAGAATACTATTTTTGTAACAGCGAAGATGCACAAATACCCTGATGTTAAGCAAATATGAATTAAGTGTTTTTCTATTATTGACCTCTAGATCAAACTATTTCAACCCAAACTACAAACTCCTTGCACAGATATTTGCTCTGACAGGAGCTGTGTCTCCCATGCCTCCCCGACTCGCGGCACCCAGCCCCACTCCGGCCCCGTCTCACGCTTGCGGACTTGACCTTGGTCACAACACCAAGCAAGCTGCTCTAGGAGAAGAGGTTTTGCTTCAAGCACCAAAACAAGCTTTACTGCTCTCCGTGGAACAGTTTCTCTTCATAAGGAGCTGGGAAACACACACACTTTTGTCTTCGATTAATCAAGAACTGAAGCAAAACGCCCATCTGTGCCAACGTACGGTCTGCAGATGGTTTTGTTAATGACTTTGGGCTCATGTCTTCCAATAGCATTTTTCTGCACAGGATAGGAAAAATTCAAGCCAAAGGTAGCCCAGAGTGGCCCATCTTTTTTCCCCCTCTGAATTTCTACAAGGCTGATTATCCCAGCTGATATCCTAGCCTTCTTCCTCAAAGATGTGGCTTCCATTTTCTCCCATAAATACCTCAAAAATGGCAAGCGAGCAGCTGGAAGAGGCCAGGTTTCACCTCCCATTTTGCCGTAAGTGAAACCATAACTTACAGAAGTATTTAGGAGGGGAGCAGAGACCCCAGCATGCAGCCAGCCCTCCCCACATGCTTCGGGGTTACATGTCGTGATGAATCAAGACAAGAGCAAGGAGACCAACCGGGGCCCTTTTTCCAGGCGTAATAAATGAAAGCAGAGGGGCATTTTTTCTTTCAAGCTGACAACCCAATAACAAAGCAACACGGTCACAAATCATCACTCCAAAGAGGGATTTCTAACCCCTGCCAAAGCTCTGCTCTGTTTGTGGAAGCTGAATGTATTTTACCTCTCAGCATACACCCCAGAGAGTTATATTTTTTTTGGATCAGAAACAAAAATGCCATCACATTTTTGACCCACTAGTCATCCATAGTCTAAGGAACACATTTAATGTATTCTCCTCCATATCAAAGCAAAATAACTCAAGTAGAGCAGATGATTTCTACTTGCCGGGGGGAGGTAGGCAAGGAATTAAGGTTTGTGGAGAAGCCTCCCACCGTGGCTTGGCCACAGTGGGCTGGTCACCTGCACAGCAGGACTTCTCCAGAAAAATCACTGCAGGAGGATATCCCGCACTTAGGAACCATAACAGCAACCGTAAGGGCTTCTGAAACCATCCCCAGTATTTCTGAGGAAGGGGGCAATGCTGCAGGGGGCTGGGGAACACACAATATTACCTCTCACATCTCGGAGAGGTTCAGACTGAAAAACAACATGCTCTGTACCCAGCCAAGGGACGTTGCTTCGGATGATTTACCGTTACTGGGTTTTATTTAACAGGGATGCGGAAAACTGTCAAATGTTTTATCACCCGTGGCAGTTAGGGCATGATACATGCTGATATCAGCCAAAGATTATAACGCAATAGTATAAAGTCTTATTGGAAAGAGAATGGAGGCTGGAAATCTTGGCTAGCGATCACTCCTACCTTTGTAATGAGTTTCTAGACCAGTAGGGGTGAAATTGCATGCCAAAAACCACGTATAATTTATCCCTTGTTTAAACACATACTGGCAACCCAATTATTATTTTCAGAATCACGGAGTTTAACTTACCAATGTATTATTGAACAAGAGCTTTCTCTTGTTTCACATAACACAGTGGAGTGTTCTTTAACAGCAGGGAAACCCACGCCGAAGCCCCACAGCTGGGTGCGGGGAAAAGGCACGCAGCACCTACGGGCACCAGCTGACACAGCACTGGGATGGGCTGACTGGTCCCCGGACCCCACTCCTCCCCAGGACAGTGATGCTCTTGGTCATCATGTGTCCCACTGGGTGCAAGAGCATCGTTTGTGCTGTTTATGCTTTTGAACCTGAAGGCAACAGAGCTCAGCAATCATTGGCAGCAAAATCGCAGTCATATTGCCCTCAAAATGCACAGATCTGCTGGGGAACTAAATTCCGTAGTCTGCTTGAAAGAAAGGGGGCAAATAAGTTTACCTTCAGAGACACCCATCTGTACAGACAAGTGCTTCTTAAACATGGAGATCAATTGATGAGAATGATGCAGGACCCAAAGAGCAGAGACCTTCTGCAGGATGCAAACCCACAGAGCGGCACAACACAACCCCAACACTCTACACTGTACCCTGAAATAACTTTACTCTTCGGTTTTTCAATTGCCTGTGCATAAAACAGGGTTTGGGTTTGTGCCATTTGATGCCCAGTTGTTTGAAGCAAGGACTATCTTTCATCTTGCTTGTAGCAGTCAGCCCAGGGGATCGAGAGCAGCGTGGTATAAGGAGCGGCTACACAACATGCTCCCACACTCCACGAGCATCACAGGGTCTTGCACAGAACAACCGTATCCACATGAGAAACCGCAATCATCCTGAAGCCAAAGGTGCAACTCCCTATGGCCTCCACAAGTGTTAAAGATGAGAGGTGGACAAAAGTAAAACAATATTAGCCAACCCTGATATTTCAGCATAGGGTAAAACCATAAGCACACTATTTTCCCTGCAATGTTACTATGGTGATTTCACTAAGGACAAAATAGCCCAATGTTCAGTAGAGACGTGGTTATGAACCAAAGCTCACAAGCAAGATACTAATCTGCCCATTAAACAATACCAGGGTTGGTGAATAATAATCAAAAGACAATTACACAACAGATAGACTATCAGAGCTCACCCTGCTACGCGTGAAGGTCAAACACATTACACTAACTAGGGATCCGCTCGCTGAAACCCTGCAACTTGGTGTACAAAATCATTACTTCTAGCGGTATTAATAATGAAAGGATTGCCAGCACTACTTCATTTACTTAGACCAACATGAAATGCCTGCCATAAATACTGCACTAAATCACATGCAAATTGCCCGTATGCAGTAGATTGAAACATACGAAACTACTGCACTGTAGAAAACACATCTACATACTTTAAGTATACTTTCCACACTTTATAAAGACGTGGTGAATTTTGTTAACTGTTTAGAGCTCCACATTACTGAGAATTTATCACCCAAGCATACACATTTTGCCAGTTACTGTTATATTGCACATCACTCTTTCAAGTAAAAGGCATTCATTACATGCAGAGACGCTGTGACTGCTCTGGTTTTGTAATGATTTCCCTTTGGGGCTGTTTATGAGTCTTATTTTTGTGCTAGAATCTTCTTCACTTGCTTTCTGACAAAGGGTAAATATCTCTACAAAACTCTCAGACAAACTTGCAGGTGTCACGAATTAGTTTCTCGCTCACCCAAAGACAGGGCTGAAGCCTGGGCTGTGTGCCGTGCCATTCAAAGTGCTTCATGTCTATTTAAAAATATAAAGAAAGAAAAAAGAAATTAAGGTCCCAAAGCTCTGGTAGAGCAGAGCTCACTTTGCTGAGCAAGCATGATGTCCTTCTTATTCTTGAACTTGGACCTTTGGTTCATAAACTACTTTTTTCCCACCTTACAAATTCTGTTAGCTTCTCACCCTAGAAACTGAGAAATGTAAACCCACGTAAATAAAGGGGAGAATGCCATGGGAGGAGCAAGAAGCGGTCTCTGGTCACAAAATAGACTAGGACAGGGAGGGAAGAGAAAGATGCTACTGACTTTTTCTAATCAAAACCCATGCAATTTATAGATGATCAACTGAAGAGCATCACGCTAAGCTGGAGAACAGCTACTCAGTAAAAGGGGAAAACACACTGGGTGTTACGCTCAAGGAGCCTAGACAAAGGGAAACCATGAGACACTGTTGGAATTACAGCCTACAACACAAGCAATAACCCCTTATCTTCTTGTCTAACAGAAGTAACTGCCCTGATGCCTTAAATAATTTATTTTCCCAGACCTCTGTCCTCCCCCCAACTTTCCCCCTAATTCATTTTTCCTGGGAGATGTGGGCTTGTACCGCCCAGGCTCAGAGCAAGAGGCTTCCTCATCCCGGGAAGACAACACCGAGATGCAGGATAAATTCTTTCACAGCAAAAGCATATGTAATTTCATTACTCGAGTGACAGAAACCCACTCACTGTTTACACTGGGATTGCTATAAGAGCAATTATTTGGGATCAATGCGATACAGTAACAGGATTTAAATCTTGCCTAGCAGCAAGGTAAAGGAACTGCTTCTCCAGACAGGTCAAACTCATAACACTTTGTTCCCTTTGCAGCAAAGACCGAAGCGCAATCTCTCTGAAGTCCTTGGTAGTGGATCTATATAAAAACGCTTTTAAAAGTCCCCAGCTAGACCATATTGCTGCTCCTTATGTTCTGCCCGGTACCACACCACAGATTACACGCAGCTTTCAGGATGATGCCCTGTAAATGCCAGGTTCACCCGCTGCAGACTGCGCTCAACAGCCTTCTCCTGGGAAACAGCCCAAGAGTGCAGCCCATCGCACCACGGCAGCCACAGCTTCCCAGGGCAACCTGCGCCAGGGGCTCACCACCCGCACAGGAAACAATTTCTTCATCATATCTAATCTAAATCTACCCTTTTTAGAGGATCTGAAGATATGGCATCTACTGGTCTCGGTCCGAAGCTCAGTGAACCTTTGTCTGTGCCTGGACTCCACAGATTTTAATACTGATTTTTTTCCTCCTCCCCCACAAATGCAATATCTGCTGGTTGGGGAAACTTGTTAAATGAAGTGGAAAAAAGTCAGGTTTGGCAAAAATGTGGACCTGTCACTGCTAGAATTTGTCCCTAGGGTGACAAATGGTAAACATCACCATTGCAGGCTCTAAGCAGAAGGGAAACTGGCCCATAGATCATCTACTCCTTTTGTCATCTTCTTATGCAGCGCTTTTATTTAGCAACCCCTTTTGTGTACAAAAGGGTATGTTCCTAAGCTCTTCACAACCCTCGCAAAAGGCACTAACCCAAAGAACGTGCAATCTCGGTAAGACCTGTCAGCAAATCCAGAAAATACCCATAAGTAGAAATACACAAACCCATCAAATTCATACAAACATTAAAACAATCACTGTATTTTCAAGTTCTTCAAAGCATCTGTTATTCTTATCTTGTTTTAAGTCTAATTCCTGGCCTGGCGGTTCTCAGTTCACGATGAAATTCAGGTCTCACATTTCCATTTAAAAATTCTTTTCTCATGTAAAGGGACTTTTATTAAGTATTAAAAAAAGCATGCGTGCAGAGATCCAGTTCATAAACTGGAGCAAATGTTGCTGTATTGGTCCATCCATCTCTAACACTGAAGACAGCGTGGAAAGCTGATTGCTAATGCTTCTCGAATTTTGCTGCAAGTAGGGAAGATACTTCTTTGGTATTTAAGCTGTAGGTGAAAGCAAGACAGACATCTGCTAATTGCTGGTTTCTGGGGAAATGGGAACTATTTAGATTCGGTGGCTGATAGTTGGGGTTTTTTTAATTAGCTTGTAACTCTTCTTAAGTGCAGTAGATGGAGAAGACCTTTCTACTTACTGAAGAGCAACAACACGGGCAGAGGAAAAGCATAAAGATTCCTGTACCATTCTCAGCCAACATGTTTTTATCCTGCACAAGAACACTCACCCCCTGGCACACATACAGGGTGTCACTCCATCTCTCTGCAGCACTGGACAACCACGTCATTTTGGGTATTGGACCGAACCAGTGGCATTCTCGATTCCCAGGTCCCAGAAAAATCTGCAGGCGAACAGACCCCAGGGAGACAAGCAACATCCCCCCGCTGTTCTTCATCCATTCCCTTTTCACGTGCTCTCCCTTACACCCTTTACTTGCACACTTCAGTCCACGAGCAGCTGCTCAACATATACCTGAAACGAGCCCCTGGCCCGGCTCAGGAAGACGCACACAAGTATTACTCCTCTCCTCCTCCCTCCAATCTCCTTCCCCCTTATCTTTAAACCCTGAGGATACCAGCAGCCTCCAAACACTTTTAAGTACAGTATCTGCAGACCTCAGGCATGGTACAACAGCGGCGAATCACTTCCATGTTAAAAGATCAAGGCAGCTTTAAAACGGAGGCCAAAGCCTGCAGCAGATACCATCACAAGCTTTCTCTAGGCTACAGTTTATTTTACGATATGTCTTAAAACGTCCCTGTCACTTTTTACAGGCGGTGACCTTCATTTAACTCTGCAAGGCTCTATGATTTAAACCAAGATGCAAAATGCCATCCCCGCATGCCTGGGGGATGGCTCACGACGCACCTGCCTTGGGCTCTCCCCTCCCCTACACAAACCCCATTTTTCCCAGCAATTTCCCACAGGAGCATCGCTCCTGCCACACCAAGCCCCCCACCGCAGCGAGCATCTCCCAGTGGCTCTCTGCCTCGGCCTCAAGTGTGACATTGCATCTCTAAACACCCCAATTATCCTCCCCGGCTCATTTCACACTCTGGTACGCAGCGTACGTTCGCCGAAAACAAGATCCCGATGCTCACTTGTACAAGCAAAATATATTTGCCCAAGCCACACACAGACAAAGGCAGCAGAGGAAATTTTCATTGAGGAGCTCCCCGTGCGGTCTACTGCTAAGCAAAGCATTTTGCGGAAGAAAGACTTGGCCTTTGGAGAACGGCGATATTGGGAGGGAATGAAGGATATCATCCAAACACAACAGCAACGTGGCGAGGTGTGAGGATGAAGGATAGAGCTCCCCTACAGCAGACGGTGCAGATGTTCCCTCTCATCCATCTTCCATATGTTCCAACTCAAAACCGAGCAGGTCTTCAGTTTTGCTCCGGTTGCACACACGAGGCGCAGCGCAACAGGCACCAGAGCATCGCACCGCTGCCTGGGACGGCAGCTCTCCCTACCCAATATCACCATGGCCCGAGGGGTCATTTTGCCAGGTGACAAAGCTTTTTCCTCCGGTATTACCTCTGCAGAAGCCCGGAGGCGAGCCCCCCGGTTCTCAGCTCCACAGATTTGCACGCAGGTGGGATGGAGGACGTGCCAGCATCGCCTGTGCCTTCTTCCATTCTCCCAGGGACAGCAGGTAACTCCTGAGCCATCCCACCCAGCAGCAAGCCAACCACCCAACCCTGCCAGGAACAAGCCATACAAAATTGAATATAAACCCCAACAGCCCAGAGCCTGTTTTAAAGCCTGCTTCCCATCACCAGGCAGCCGGTGACAGAGTCGAGCGGCGGTGTAATCCGACTTTAATTGATGATGAGAATATTCATTTGGGCTCTGTCCAATTCGGTATGCTTAATACCTTGTGCCTTCTCCACACGGATCGATTTTCGCATTGGGTTTATGAGGGGTAATTAATATTCATTCAGAATTAAGTAGAATAGGATTCCCAATGCATGAAGATGTTTATTATTTATTCATATCTAAAGCTTGTTAGATTAATCTATTTTAAATTACCGCATGCTGCCAGGCACAATTATTATAATTTATTAGGATAATTTCGGTGTTTTATTTCCCTCTGATGCAACCTTGCAGAAGGTGTATGCTGCTTCTCGAATGCTCCCATAAAGCAGCTCATGCCGCTGCTAACGAAGCCGCAGCCCAGCAACAACCATCCCCTTCCCCAAAGGGGCCAACCTCCAGAGCGGCTGTGTAATCCACGCTAATTTATTTTTAAAGCAGATATCCCGAGGTATAGAAATCTTTGCGTCGCATCTGAGCATGGGGTGGGGGGTGCATTCATTTGTGGCAAGATACTGGGGGGGGGAATAAATAAATAAATAAATAATCTATGGTGACTTATTCTTAAAGACGCTCGATGACGAGTTGCAATAGCTGGCTCGGGCAGTTCAAGGTTGTCACACATGGCATATCCCAGCTAAGCAACGTGAAGCGATGGGCGCGCTTGGTACCTCCAGGACCTGCCTTTGGCCACCAAAGAAACCCTGAGCATCTCCCTGCCTCTGTTTCTTGGACATAAATGGCTCCTCCTGAGACTTCACAGGAGTGCTACTTATAGTGAAGGGGAACGTGGAAATAAAGCCTTCAGCTCCATGCTGTGCAAAAGCCTTCACCTCATTTCTTTAAAAAAACCCTACATATTAGCTTAAAAGCGGCAGTTACCATTATTACATTTAATTGACGCCCTCAGGGGCTCAGAACGAGACAGGCTTTTATGAAATTTAATTATTTTCCACCAGGGCTTGCAAGGTAAAGGTGCAATTACAGCAGCAAGGGCCGCTCCTCGCAGCAAGGGAACGCCAGCGTCCTTGGCAGCCCCACGCTGGCGCCCACTCGCTGAGCTCAGATCTCTGCTGTGCGCCGGGCTTTGCCCCCACCGCAGTAGTCTCAGATTGCCTCTGCTCATTTTAGCCTTTAAAAAAACAATTTAAGAAAGCAAACCAGACCAATTTGACTCGACAACAGACCAAATCGCTCCATGTATGAACCTACCATAATTACAGTAAGCACGACTTCATTTGGCGATGCCCTTCCAGCGATGCTAAAGCAAGGAGACACCAAGCAGGGTGCAGAAATGAGGATCCCCCCCACGCCTGAGGATGGCTTTGGGCAAGTCCTTCCCACATCAGTATAGTAAGGGAAATAACACCTGCATGACTGGCTGCAAATCAATCAATCGATACATTGATATCAAGCCCCAACAGCAGAAGGACACAGAGCTGTTGGAGCGGGGCCGGAGGAGGTCCCGGAGATGCTGCGAGGGCTGGAGCCCCTCTGCTGGGAGGACAGGCTGGGAGAGGGGGGGGGGGGCAGCCTGGAGAGGAGAAGGCGCCGGGGAGACCTCAGAGCCCCTTCCAGTGCCTAAAGGGGCTCCAGGAGAGCTGGGGAGGGACTCTGGATCAGGGAGGGGAGCCGTGGGACGAGGGGGGACGGTTTTAAACTGGAACAGGGCAGATTTAGATTAGATATTAGGAAGAAATTCTTGACTGTGAGGGTGGTGAGCCCCTGGCACAGGTTGCCCCGAGAAGCTGTGGCTGCCCCATCCCTGGAGGTGTCCAAGGCCAGGTTGGACGGGGCTGGGAGCAACCTGGGCTGGGGGGAGGTGTCCCTGCCCAGGGCAGGGGGTTTGGAACTCGATGATCTTCAAGGTCCCTTCCAATTTAAACCATTCTCTGATTCTATCATACTTGTACGACACTTTAAATAATATTTCCTCACCTTTGAAAAAGCCCCTCATTTATCCTTGTGCCCAGGAAAGAGCTTCTGATGTGCTGACGCAGGAGGAATGGCAGAAGAGAGCCTGCTTTGAAACTCCCCCCCAGCTGAGCAGCTGCAATACCCACAGCACACCTAATGATTTCTGCCCCCCCTCCAAAATGACTGTAACGTGCAAACTCTTTTGAACTGAGCTGCTTAATCAGAATCTCCTGAGACTAAATGCAGCCATGAGGAAAAAAAGGCCCAACTTTTTAATATAAAAAGAAAAAAGACTTCCTGGGAGTAAAACAAATGATTTTCTAACAAAGAATGTCCTGGGGACAGGAAGACAATGTCGTGCTTTTGATGCTACAATAGTGTACTTCAGATTAATGCTTTCACAGCTAAGATTTTACCCTAATTATAAATCTCCCATAGCAAGTAACAAAATATAATTTAGTCTTCTCTAATGGCAGACAAAAATTTAGCTATTCTTTGCTAGTTTTCAGATAGAGAGTTTAATAGCAATCTAACAAGGTTATTTCAGTATGCCTTTCATCAAATGTCTATTATTTGAATATTATGCTTTTGATATTTAGGCATGCCCTATCAGCTATAACCAAACAATATCAGGGTGTTTACATTTTTCTGCCTTTTTCTGCCATTTAGAGCAATTTCCAGTTTCCTCTACTCTGATGAACAGTGGGGGAAAACGTTGGTGTCGCCGGGGCCAGTCTCCCAACAGGGAAAAAGCTGACCATTAAACTTTGATGCAACCGATACTACACTAACGCTGTAGTCTCTCCATAAGACTCGGGAATGGAAAGATTTAATTTCTGTGAATAACCAGTTTATGGTTCCCCTTTGCAGCGTGCCAGGGCGGCAGCCCAAGGGACAGCATCTGCATTTGCTGCACATTGAGGCCTCATGTTTATAGTGAAATGACCAAAAAACAGAAGCAGCAAAAATTACACCGGCGTAGGGCCAGAAGATGGCATCCCTCACGCTCCTTAAGTCCTCAGACTTTGCTGGGGAATCAAAATCCCATCTTTTAACTCATGTGGGGTTTTTTTCCTCTGGGTGTTTGACCAAGCAAATACAAAACACATTCGATATTTTTGACACCCGGTAAGCTGTTATTTTAAACACAGTTTCAATAAACTACAAAAGTTGATACTGTTAAGACTCTTGAAAATATACGATCTCATTAAAAAACGCTGGCACTTCGAAAGATCTCTGGTGGCCAATCACAGCTTGGGGAGGGCTGTAATTTATAACTTTGATCCCCACAGCTAAACCATTTAATCTGATAATAAACATCAATCACTGATTTTTATTGCACCATTTTGCAGCCTGAGCAGAAAACCTTGCTCTCGCGGACAAATTAGGCACCCCAAAGTGACTCTTGCAAATAAATACCGACTTTAATATTCAGCAATATAATTCCATGGGATCAATTTTTTATTTAAGCACTACCAGAGCTTGGAAAAAGTTTGTAATTACAAAAATATCTACAAAGGCAACTCAGTGCAGCCTAACGGCATCTGGCGAGCAGGAGCCTGCCTCTCTAGCAGCTCAGTGACAACACGTACCTCTACCTCTCTTACGGTTGTCATCAGAAAGTTATTAAGTGTGTCCAGATATTCTGCGTGACAGTCCATAACTCACCATTAAAAATGATGCGAGATCCCATTATGTTCCCATGCAGCCTCTCTCGTTGGCTCGAGGTACTAATCCACCATCTACCACTCAATAGCAGGGGAAATGGAACGGTCAGGCGTAATACATCGTGTGAGCGGATAACTGCCAGAAAAAATAAATCAGATGGAGCCCATTAATACATAATGATACCAAACTACCATTAACTCAAATACTCTTTCCAAACCAGAGAGCTATTTAAGAAGTAACTGAAATAATGATTTTCCCTTGGACACATTGAACATCATCATCGCTTAATGCGGGATTTTTGCACTCAGTGGAACAAGGCAGTTCGTCAATGTGTTTTCTGAAATGTTCTTCTGTAAACTAATATTTTCCAATACACATATATGATAATTAAGTTAAATTATTTATAAAAGTTCCAGACCAAGGAGAAACAGAAAATTAAGAACATAAAGCTTGCCTCAGTCTTCTCGATGAATAGCTGCAAGAATCAAGCAGGTAGGCAGCGGCAAGAACACTGAAATCTGCTGGTTACACTCTTTTTAACAGGATTAGCTGGGCTTCTGCTTCAGAGAAGGCAAGCTAAATCTAAATTTTGTTATCCAAGAATTCACTTAATAGAATGATGATCTTCAGGGGGAAAAAAGGTCATTTTTGTCTTCACTTACCACTTCTGTTTCTCCCCAGAAAGAAAAGAGAAATGAAGGAGTAGAGCAAAGAATATTTGTCTTGAGACAAGTACTAAGAAGGACTGAAATGGCTTTTATGTCAGGTTTTTAAACCAACACTCACGAAAGCCAGAGAAATCGGAATAAATGTAAACTATTCCCCACGTCAACCCAACGGTCTTATGAGATGACTCCAGCAGCAGCTCAGCCCGCCCAGGGACACAGCCACCAGCCGCACAGTCTAAGGCTTGGCCATCATGATACGTGGACGGAGAGCATATACTCAGGTCCAAACTCAATCAATCAGTATATATTGATCTTCCTTAATTATCTCCCCTGAGCACACTCAACTCCAAGGAGCTATGCTTACATGAAAAGTGTATCACCTTTGTTCCATGTGAGGAAAATACACGAAGGCACTTAAATTCATGCCTTTTGGTCTTGCAAATACATTTTAGTTACTGATTACAAGTATTGGAGCTACTCAAAGTGAACTTTCCAGTTGTCTCCGGTAAACTCTCCAGTGTGTATATAAAATAGCTTTAACAGAGACTCACATCAGCAATTTTGTAAGTGTTGCATTAAATCCAGACGGTGTTTTTCATCTCAAGACAGAAAAAATGCATATTAATCCACCAGCAAAGCAATGCATTGAGAATTTTAAACATTTCTGTCAGTATCGGTAAAACCATAATACATTCTTTGCTAGATGAGATATTGAATCATTTTGGTTCATTTGGAGGCCATTTGCTAACTTTATTAGGCAATATTCAGATGATGGATATCAAAAGGATATTCACTGTAGAAACAGGCTTTGTTTCTGAAGACAGTAATTAGGTTAACCTCATGAATAAACCCTTTATATCAGCAGCCTGTACAAAGTGAAAGTAAAAAAATGCAGGAGAAAATGAGAAAGGAAGAAAAAATAGTTTCATGTAAAGGGAAAAACCTTACATCTACATATAGCACTCTCTATTTGACACTTTTAAAACAATTCATACGTCAATAGAAATGTGACATTTGCCGATGTACCAAAATGCATATGTATAGCGTTACAGAAGTGACCATAATTCCATTATGGTCATATGCTGTGATGCATGTACGGAATTATTAATGCATCATCCAGTGGTTAAGGCAGACCCAGCTCCAGGTGGAAGCATCGCTCCCGAGCATCCCCACTCTCCTGGGCAGCCAGCACCACCCCGGCCCCGCTGCAAGGGCTTCCTACGCATCCGGGGAGCCATGAGTCCTCTGCTGAGCCCTGCTCCTAACTGCCCTTCCCTGCCGGTGGGATGAAGCCAACATCAAACCAACACAGACATGAGTTGTGGGTGCTGGGATGAAGTTACCCAGCAGCGATTTGCAGAGGTGATAACCAGGTGGAGCTTTTACCAGCCACTGCTGGAGCTGCAGGTGCTCAGCACATCTGCACCTGGAGGCCACCTAAGTCAAGAAACTCAACATTACCCATCTGAAGGGCTTTTCCAAAGTGGTACACCACCAGCAGGCTCCAAGCAAAACCGCAGACAGTGTCTTGCCTCTTAGCTACAACACTGAGCAATGACCCACCACCACTTTGACACGTTATACGCCCTCAGAATAAGTTAGTAGAAAGACGCTAAGGGTAAAAAGGGATGAAAGCTTGTAAAACTTGCAAAGGTAGACTTAAGATAAACTGATGCAGTTTTCCATAATTTAAGCAGTCTAAATGCAATCTAAGAAACAATATACTCAATAGAAGGAAAGCCTTCAGCTAACTCAGTCTCTCTCTGCCACTATAGTTTGCAGGACCGCACCATGAACCTCTCATATCTACACTCAGCAAATGCGAAGGCATCAGTCAACTGAACGCTCCTAAGTGTTTTTAATGAAAAAGAAACTTTTCAGGCTTTGGCGGTTCAATTTTTGCTTGGGTTTTTTGTTTGTTTGTTTTATATTGGTTGCCTTTTTTTTTTTTTTTTTTTAAGCAAAGAAAATGCAGAAGGATTTGGAAGAAGTGGATCTAAGTCAGAAGTGGGCTGGAAGATTCCTCCTACGGACCAGCAGGACTGAGAAAGGCAGACCCACCACGAGCCTGCAGTTTCCACTGGCTTCCAATGGCTACAGCCAACACCAAATAACCTGGTCCTGAGGGTCACATTGCCTCGATATCCAGAGATTTGATCTGGAAAATTCAGAATGGGAGGCAAAGAGCAGAGGCAGTAAAGAAAACGGGTGAATACCCTCTGTATCACACTCTTCATGAACAGCTATCCCTTCACCCCAAAACATCTAGTAGTTCCTCCACCTCTAGGCAAGGTTAGCTCCAAAACAAGTCAAAAAAATTAAAGACCTCAAAGCAAAATTCAAACAACATCAATTTGACATCTTTGCACGGGCTGAGGGCAATAGCACATCGCCAACAGACTTGTAACCCAGTAGTTTGACATAGTACTACATGCATATTGTGTGGTATAAAACTGCGATTAACATTAAAAACCAACGGCCAACATAACATGAGGAACCTGGTCTGGTGGGAGGTGTCCCTGCCTGGGGCAGGGGGGTTGGAACTAGATGATCTTTAAGGTCCCTTCCAACTCTAACCATTCTATAATGGCCAACCTGCTGCGTCCTGGGGATGCACGTTTAGGATGCTTCAAAAACAGAGGGCAAAGGCATGAGACGCGGGACTGGGTGCAGCTACAGGATGTGCTTCTCCTAGTCATAGTCTGCTATTGCCCTCAAAGTCCCAAAACAATTTCAGGACACAGAGTGCCCCGAGACAGGTCACCTCTGCTGTTACTCACTCATTTTAAGAGCCATTACAAAGGGTCTTAAGAAAGAGGTTATTTCATCATAGGCTTTCCCCTTCAGCAGAACAAAGCATTATATTTCAGCACTAACAATGAGATATTTTTCCTCGAGTCAGCTTTAAAATAATGTTGACATTATAGTCAATACATTATATATCACTATATTTGTGTCAGAACCTATAGGCATAAAAATAAATCAATCTAAATGCATACCTCTTGTATTTAAATGAAACCTGGCAATGCCGTATCTTTCCTTCAGTTTTCACTCAGCTTCTCATATGTGTATCAATCATCTCTGACACATTTCATACACGGGGATATCACCTCTAGTCTCACTAAAAACTATTTTAAGTGAATTTTATATACAAAGACTGAAAAAAACTGCTTTTGGGAGCTCTTTTTATAAGCAATATAGCTTCTGATAGCCTAAGTGTCACAAGCGAGGTTTTACTCTTAACCTCGTATTCAAGGTAGCTCTGGAATGCAAGACAGTAAACGAGGGTCACCCCTAGTTTTAGCTCGCGTTAAAACAATGGCAAAGCCAAACAAGGTTTGGTTTTTAAACTCAGGTTAGCAGGTTTGATTTACTCAGAAACGCTGACTGGAAGAGATGGCCCAACAGCCATGCAAAACCATCCAGCCTGGAAGAGGACAATGGGGAATACTGTAAGAGTGTTTTAAGAGAAAATTCCTCAACAGACCTCATCTTGACCAACAGATCTAAGCTGATTTGATCCCACTGCTACGTTATAAAATAAACCCCCAAACATACGTATCTAAAAAATACAAAATAATCTAAATAAATAAAATTGTGACGATCACCTGTAAGACATTCACTGGCTCGTGAATATAGTACAATTAAAAGAAGTCTTTAAGTCTTTAGTATTAAGTAGCTTAACCAATTTCCCATAAGTATTTAAGTGACACGTGAGATTTTTTCATGAGTTTGCGACAGCCATAAGTGAGGCATTTCACCCCAGCTGCTATAAGGCAGTTACTTCACTTACCTTAATTTGAAGTGGCCAGTTATGTTCAATCATCATTTCAGCTGACAAGAGAAATGCAGGATGCCAGCTCCACTATTTCTGAATTACTGACATTAACAGCTGGTTTATATCTACAGACAGAGCTTTGTAAACACGTAAAGAAGTCAATTAATTAAGATACTATAGTAACATAGATTTTAATAATTTGAGGAACAGCCTGATGTTTGCAGATCCGCAGACGCTCTGTAAAAATACCAGAAATAGTAAAATTTGCTTGTTCAGAGGAAACAGAACAGGAACTATTTCCTTCCTTCTGTTTGCTGGAAGGCCCCACCTTTTGCTTGCAGAACAAAGAGATTTCAGCCCTAATTTCACAGACATCCTAGGACGGATGCGTAGGCTCTCTCCAAAGGTCAGCTCTAGTTACAGGCCCCACCTGAAACCTCTCCAGGGGCACCTTTCCAGCCAGATCAGACAAAGCTGCACCCCAAAACCCCTCAGTAGCACACTGAATAATGCACCGGTCTCCAACATGAACTCTTCCCAGGCCAGGAGCCTGACCGATACGGACCGGATCACTCCCAAGGAAACGGAGAAGACCAAGAATTTACCCAGCTTGGAAACAAATTCAGTTTAAGAGAACTGAGGGGTTTGGGGGTCATAACTACCTGGTTGGACCAAGACTCCACACAGCAGAAAATTCACTATCCTGCTGCAATCCACCAAGATTATATCAACAGAATGAGCTCTTAACAGAAGTGAAATTACAGAAGACAAGAGAGTTTTGTGATGGGAACGCCAAGCCCTGATCAGGAAAGGGGTCAGCAGCGCTACCTGTGCCTGAACACACACCCAGCCGTGTAAGAAACCACTGAGCACACATGACACTTCTCTATGGAGGACACGATTCAGGTCTTAAACTGCAAAATTTGAGGACTTTTTTGACCACTCCTTCCTTTTCCATCCAATCCAGAGGGTTGGAATTTTGGGGACAGAGTTATTTAAAACAACTTCGCTTCATATATATAATGGATGACAGCAGGGATCACTCCAGTTAGAATTTAAACCTACATCATTTTATGCAACTTCAGGCTTCACAAGACACATCTGATTGGGGTCAAAATGCTTTTTGCTGAGGATGCCAACGCTGCCAGTCGACAGCTCTGGTTCGGGTTGCTGCATTCATGCTGTTTAACATCTTTGTCAGCAGCACGGACAGCGGGATGGAGTGCACCCTCAGCAAGTTTGCCAACACCACCAAGCTGCATGGAGCAGTCGACACACTGGAGGGGAGGGATGCCACCCAGAGGGACCTGGACAGGCTTCAGAGGTGGGTCTGTGCAAACCTCATGAAGTTCAACAAGGGCAAGTGCAGGGTCCTGCATGTGGGACGGGGCAATCCCCAGCACAACTCCAGGCTGGGCGGAGAGTGGCTGGAGAGCAGCCCTGAGGAGAAGGACCTGGGGGTGTTGGTGGATGGAGTCATTCACCATGAGCCGGCAATGAGCGCTGGCAGCCCAGTGAGCCCCCGGCACCCCGGGCTGCATCCCCAGCAGCGTGGCCAGCAGGGCGAGGGGGGGACTGTGCCCCTCTGCTGCGCTCTGGGGAGACCCCCCTGCAGTGCTGCCTCCAGCTCGGGGGGTCCCAACAGCAGAAGGACACGGAGCTGTCGGAGCGGGGACAGAGGAGGCCCCGGAGATGCTGCGAGGGCTGGAGCCCCTCTGCTGGGAGGACAGGCTGGGAGAGTTGGGGGGGGTCAGCCTGGAGAAGAGAGGGCTCCGGGGAGACCTCAGAGCCCCTTCCAGTGCCTAAAGGGGCTCCAGGAGAGCTGGGGAGGGACTCTGGATCAGGGAGGGGAGCCATGGGACGAGGAGGAAATGTTTTAAACTGGAAGAGGGGAGATTAAATTAGCTATGAGGAAGAAATTCTTGACTGTGAGGGCAGTGAGCCCCTGGCGCAGGGTGCCCCGAGAAGCTGTGGCTGCCCCATCCCTGGAGGTGTTCAAGGCCAGGTTGGACGGGGCTGGGAGCAACCTGGGCTGGGGGGAGGTGTCCCTGCCCGGGGCAGGGGATTGGAACTAGGTGGTCTTCAAGGCCCTTTCCAACTCTAAGCATTCTGTGATTTGTATTAGGTGGGATGGCAGCAGCTTTGGTTAGTTCTGCCCTGGGCTGGGTCAGAGTTAACTGGCATCTCCACCAGATTATCCAATAAAGCTGTAGGGAACAGGCGCTTTTTCCAAAAATTGTACCAAAGGCAACTGCAGCAGAGTCTGAGCAGCAAACCAGGGCAGCCTCAGGCAGCTGGCAGGGGACACAAATGGACCAGTGTTTCAGAAAATCAGACATACACACCTATGATTGCTCAAGAAGGACTAGGTG
Source organism: Ibidorhyncha struthersii (assembly GCA_013398815.1). Taxonomy (NCBI): domain Eukaryota; kingdom Metazoa; phylum Chordata; class Aves; order Charadriiformes; family Charadriidae; genus Ibidorhyncha; species Ibidorhyncha struthersii. Next base: position 298,723 of record VZSZ01007377.1, on the reverse strand, counting down.
ATCTCCTGAGGTCCCCTCCAACCTCAACCATTCTGTGATTCAGCTTCGGCAAGCTTGGTCAGTTTACTACCCTGCCCTGTTTTATTTGCATGGGAAGAAATAAAAGCGACCTTTTCCTGCTGAAGGCTGTTGGCATTAATATTTGTCTTTGGCAACCAACATCCAAAGTCATGTACTTAAGTGACAGAAATGAATGACAGCAGTTGCAGCCTTGAAATCAGACTTTTTGTCCCATTACAGAACACATTTCTCGTATAGTAATATTACAGTACTGACCTCTAGTGACAGATAACGCAGAAAACAGGAGCATTTCTTGGGATAAACGACACCCCTCACCTCTTCCCTCCTGATTTCATCCACCAGTCCAGATGCATCTCCCCTACCTTCGGAGGGTGAGCAGCCCCCAGCAGCCCCCGGCGCTCATTCCCTGATAATACCACAAACATCACATCCTATCTCACAAAACACTTTTTCAAAGGATCAAAATATTAAGAGGCACCTGAGTGAAAGTTTGCTGCTCAAGTTACATAAAGCAGATTATGAAGAACTTGGTAGAATAACTCAAAAGCCAAGCAGTAGTGACTGATTTCAAGATACGTAAGTTAAGTCATTTACATCACTACCTAGTGTGGGCTGGAGGCGTTTTGCAGTAAGGACCATGACAAGGCAGAGAGGAGCCAGCCAGGACCCTCCACGGCCGGATCCACTGCAGGACTGTGGCAAGGGAGGATCTCAGGAGCGACAGAACGACCCAGGAGCCCACAGCTCAGCCAGAGATGCTCCGTGGGGGTCACGCTGTTGATTTACAATGAAGGCAAACCCAAATAGGGCCCAACATGAGAGTGTAAAATGAGTATCCCAGGCAGATAAAAATCAGGGAGGTTCACCAGAACACGCACAGGATCATCTCTGTCAGGAGAAAACTCTTCAACAGTTCTGACTCAGGCAACCACACGCAGAAGTTACCGAGCTTTCCCCTAAATTAAGAATGTCCTGCGGCACACGTGGCCTTTCCAAGAGCCGCTCTACAAACTGGTATGTTTCTTGTTTTACACCAACCTGCTGACTTGCATCAACATCCACCACTTTCTAGGCATTTGCTACCCCACATACACTCCCTACCCTACTGGATCCGGCCCAGCTGCGTCCTGGGCGCTGCTGGTCCTTCAGCTCCTGCCCACCTTGATCTACGCTCACACCACCTGCTACGACACGACGAGTCCTGAGAACCTCAGCAGCTATTTCCCCTACAGGATCTGGTTTCCTCTTTCTTTCCTCATCGCTTTAGTCTGCTATTGTCTGATGATCAGAAGTTTCACCCAACACACTGGAGACACCAACCCCACAGGTAGTGCTACCCAAGCCAAGTCAATCTGAACCATATCCTCATCTGTGGGCTTTTTGCTGTCTGTTTACTGTCATTTCACATCACCCGCAGTATTTACCTCTTCATTTGTGTGTATCAGGTAGCTGAGCACCAACTCCTACAGCGCTGGAGTTTGCTTTACAAGATCTGGAGGCCACTGGTGAGCCTCAACGGCTGCATCAACCCCCCCCCTCTACTTTCTTTCTGGCCAAACTAACAGAGCCAGGCTCGCTTTGGAGCTCAGACTGCCCGAGGTAGGTTCTCTTGCCAGGCCTGCCCTGAGCACAGAGGGGACAGATGCCCCAGCAAGACTTGTCCCTTGCTCAGAAAGCACGTTCCTGCAGATTTGTTCCCCTTCGCTGGGTATGAGACTTGGAGAAGAGCCACAAAACTCACCTGCACAACAACAACAACAACAACAAAAAGTATAATTACAATTCCCCCAGAGTGAGGGCAAACTATAATTTTGGGCGAAGGCGACAGGAAATATTTTTATGAGGGACTGAGGGGCACGTTGTCATCATCTCCTGGGCCAGCTGTGACTAAATAAAGCTGAAATGCACCTTTTCCAAAGGGCATATCTACTGTTTCTAGTTGTAAAGAGGGCTGTAGAGAAAACTGATAGTGAATAACTGAGGAAGACACCACAGCAGAGGTAAGCAGCTGTCCTCAGCCATTAGTTAGATAACGCATTTTTAAAATGCTATGAGTGTACTTCAGAAAGCTACTTCAAGGACAGTCACCACCTAGCTACTGTTCTTTGGTGGGGTCCGTCCCATCAGCACCTTCGCTAAAGGGAAGCGGTCCCCTCCGTCGCTAGCCAGGACTACTCACACTAAACGCACAACGAAGAGAGGCTTTACCTTACACGTAGTGCATTCCAGAAACGCTAACAAAGCGATTCTCCACAGCACCTTCAGGCGCAGATCATAACGGCAGCAGGAGCCAAAGGTTTGGGGGAACTCACTAGCCCAGAGGCGGCGGTTTGCTTAACACAAGGAAATTGAAAACGGGAACACACTGTCCATATGGTCACAGCTCAACGCCACACCTACGGCACATCCGCTGTCACTGCAGCAAAGGTCTGGCTCGGAGACCTTCTGTTCCCTCTGCAAAGGCAGCTCGATAAAATAGCTAACTCGGTGCTCAGAGCAATGAGGAGCTTCTGATTTCTTCCCTCACACAACCTCAAACCCCATTACGTTTTGTTTAAATGCAGTGGGCACTATGGGATAGGAACAAACTTTGGCTATCTGTACAAAACTTAATGAGCAAGAACCTGGTAAGGACCTCAGCAGGTACCGGAACAGAAATATAATATGAATTGTTGTTCTTGGAAAGTGCTAATTGCTTCCAAACCCATATTTGAGCTACAGGCAACTGCAGACCCATCGCTGCCCACAGTGTTCGCATCACACCCCTTCATTCAAGCCAGCTGGGAGCAGCAATCATGCAGAGAAGCAGCGAAGTAAGACAACGGGAGCTGCCAGCCATACAAGACCTACAAAACACTACAAGAGTAAGAGGAATTGTCTTAGAGGCTGACGGCTAATGCTGTAGCTGGGACACTGACTGACCACATCCACACAAGCATCAGAATCAAAAAAAATAAAAAAAAAAAAAAAACAGACAGAAAAGCAGTCACGGTATATGCCTGGGAAGCAGCAGAGACACGGTATCAGAAACCAAGCTTAGGAAAAGCCAAGAAACTGGGTCCTGTTTGTTCCTAACCTCTTCATAATGCTCAACTTGAAGGAACTTGGGGAAAAAATAAAATAAAATCAAAAGTAAAATGTTTTTCAAGTCATCTCTGCAACAGCAGTGGCAGCTTCTCTCAGAAGGGCAGAGCAGATGGCCAGGACATGGTCAGTGCTTCAGCTATCCAATTTTACATACGCTGACACAAGCCAGAGCCCAGACTAAACAGACAGAACTACTTTGACGCGTTTTAAAAACATTTTCTCCTTATTTAAATAAAACAAAATCCAAACCCTTTACTTCAGCCCTTCCAGCTCCCCTCCATCGGAACTCAGGGCAGAAGCGCATCTGCTTTCTCCCCACCTGAGCACGGTTGGTACAACCACCACAGCGACACGGGCAAACTCAGCCAGGGAATCCAGGTGAAGCCACCCACTCAGCCAAGGCCGCTGCTGCTTCTTTCTCTAACGTTCAGCAGGCGGAGGCTCAGCGATGAGACAGAGCAGCTCGGATTTCCAATCTGTTGATGGAAATTCAGCAGAGGTTGGTAACAACGGGAATCCATCGCTTCTGACAGCTGTTTAGCAGGGCCCACGCAAGCTGGTTTCGGCACAGTCCCTCACGGGTAACGACGAACAAACCCATCGCTGCTGCCTTGCTCGGGGGCCACGTCGAAGACAGGCTGCTCGGGAGGTTCAGGATGAAGAAGAGTTCGCTGCTGTTGCTGTTGTAAAACTTCCTGGAGGATAAAAAGCTCATTCCTAAGTAGTACCTCTATGGCACAAACACTCTTCTTAGTGACCAGTATTTATGAAAAAAATCTCTAACGTGCAAAAACATTTGCATGCACGCATACCTGGAGAACACCACGAGATCTGGAGCACCACAGGGTCACTTGGGCAGCTACTCCATTAGAATTATAGAATTGTCTAGGTTGGAAGAGACCCTTGGGATCATCGAGTCCAACCATCTACCCTACTCTACAAAGTTCTCCCCTACACTGAATGTTTGAAAGAGATATTACATGATTCACATGCACAGGAAGTTTAAATATTTACAGAGTATTTCTATGCTTCAAACGTTTCCTTTTGAAGAGGTCTGCATGAAAGACCACACTGCATGTACTTAAGTCTAGGGCCTTCTGGCTTCCCGTTCACGCCAATGCACATCTGCCCCATCCAACCGAACACAGCGTGAACACATTAGGAAGAGAGATTTTCACATTCCTCAGAGCTGCAGCTCATTTGAACAGCTCTGCTTCGCCTCTTTGCTCCACCATCTGCACAACAGGAGAAGTAACAAGAGAGCACCTACAGTGGTAAGATACACAATGGAATAGTAACCAATTCTTTTCATGAGAAAGCCTATCGAAGCATCGAGCAATAAACCCTAAAGGAAAGACATGTCAAAAAGAGAAAGAAAAAAAAACAACCCACCCACAGCAAAAACAACACAAACCCCACACCCAACGGAAAGGAACAGAACCACCCGAAAGCCACAGCAGCTCTGGGAGTCCCCCATGCCTGGGGTACCCCACGTGAGCAGCAGAAATCACAGCAGAGATGGGCAACACCACTTATATTCTCCACAAGTTACGCCTCCCTCAGAAATTTACCAGATAAATTTAATAAAATACTGTATCGAACTACTGTTTACTACTATATTTACTAAGTCCCCTATAAACATCTGCAAGTGTACATATCCACCAGCAGAATTTAGTCAGACCACTGCAGTCCAGAAGCAGAGGCCAACCCGTAAACTCCGTATTTAAAACAAACAAAAAAGTCAGGACAGCCATACCGTACCAACAGCTTCTCAGGCTGGTGAGGGTAGAAGCTGTTAAGGGAGGGTTTGCAGGGGAAAAAAGGCAGTCTTATAGAGATAAGCAGCTTGCAGCTCAAGCCATTCCAAATTCATTGCAAAGAGGACTCGCACAAATACCGCCAAATCGCACTCCAGCAGCCCATGCTCACAGTACCGCCCCCCAACCAAGGCAGGCAGCCCGCTCGCTGCTGCCTGTATCCCACCCACACCCCCCCGAACAATCACAACCAGATTTTCACTGTCAGAAACTGCATTTCAGAATTCAAAAATCCATTTTCCTCTTGATGATCGACCTGAACCTATGAAGTACACGTTGAAAAGTCTGAAGCACAAACACAACAGCGAGACTTTTGAACGCGGGGCTGGAAGTAAGGCGGCTGGCAATAGCGCCATCCTACCAGAAAATTATTGGGGGATAAGGGTACAAAAGCCAGATGGCTCCTATGCTCCACACCCACAAATAAAAAAGCAAGGTAAAGGAAATCAACGGGCTGGAATCCCTCAGAGAGGAAAGGCCGGGGTGTTTGGAGTTGAGCTGACGTGGGAAGTTATATCATTTACAGAAGTCCACCACAGTACTTTAGCAAGACGCTCAAGGGTACAGAGAATTTAGGAACTGAAAATAAACTTTCAGCAAGACATTAAGTTCACAGTTAGTGTCTGTCATGTCACACACGAAATGCCGACCCACAGGTAACGGCAGAGGAGTTACCTACTACCATCGCACATCAGAACGAGAGGAGAAGCAGGCAGCTGAAGGAGATGAAGAGCAACAGAAGTACAAGAGTCTAATGGCCTCCCTCCCTCCCCAAGAGGGAAAAATATGTCAACCCATCAGCGAGGGGAACTGGGAGAAGCTTCACCTTTGAATCCTCAAAGATACACTTCCCCAGAAACTCTACATCTTTCTCAGGGGAAAGCAGAAGTTGTGCTTGTTTGAAAAAAAAAAAAAAAAGCACCAAAACAAAACCATATGCGTGTATAATGTCAATAACCACCAAGGGCAACAACGCATCACTGAACAGTCAGGTAAGAAAAATACAGGTGCCAGCACCCATTTAAAGCTTTTATTAAAAAAAGACCTGGAATTCACAAGTCTACAAGGAGAAATAAACCATCTTGCATCAACCAGTCTCAGAGCTGATGGCGTTTGGTTCTCAAATGGAGCCCAGAAAGCACCAAGAAAAATTACCACGGGTCAGGGTACCACTCCCCTTCGGCAGAAAGCTGGGCACAGTTCGCAACCGGCTACTTTATTTTCCTAGATCGTTCTTCAGAATACAGAACTATGAACCAAAACAGTCCCAGCTTAGTCTTGCAGGAAGATGATCTTAGTCTTTCAGCAACATGAAAGAAAACTCCACTGAAAAGTATCTTTAAAAAAATAACCATGGACCATGAGTTCCAGAAGGTCTGCTTAAATTACTGTAGGCAAAAAAAAAAAAAAATTACAGGTATAATGTAACATTTTTATTGTAACAAACTTTCTCTGCAGTCAAGCAATTCATCAAAGGCTCTGAAGCATTTTGCGGCACAGGAGGACCCCCTGAAGTCAGCCAAGGAAAGCTCACTCCCCCCTGCGTGCCTTATCCTCTACCTCCGCAGCTCTGCGTTCGGTGCAGCTAGTGCTCCACAAAGCCACGTGCTCTTGCCTTTTAAAGTAAGTTGAGGAACAGTGTGTCCAGTTACATAAGCAAGCCTTTATCATTAATAAAAACAAAGAAAAATGCATTCTGCAGGAGTTGCTAGTAACCAGCCATTCAGCAACACCCCTTCCACTGAAGTGACGGGAAAGGGTTAAGTTTCATTATGAAATTGAACATTGTTCCACTGAATGCCAAACTTCAGTTCTCACATTTAAACCTTCTCATCATTTTCAGTCACCACCTCTTAAAAGTACACCAGTTTTCCCATTAATCAGGACTTGCATGAGGTTTGTTGCTAAGCCTGTGACCTGGGTTTTAAATTGCAGGGCTGGCGCTTTTTGAACGGCAACGCTGAAATTGTACTGTTTGGTTTCCTCGGAAATATTTGCTAGGACCAAAAGAAAAAGGTAGACCTTCCTTACATTTTTTTCTATAAGAAAAATGAAACAGACCCTTTCCAACGTGGTAATCAAGTTGTCCAACCTGAGAGGATAAATAGCCCATACCTACATCGAGGCTCATTTTCACAGCAATTTGATTACCGAAACAAGGCTTTCCCATTCCGGACATCGTTGAAGAGATCAAGTCTTAGCTATCGACTCGAGCTGCTCACTGAGTGTTTGAGACAGGAGGGTGTAGTACATAGCTCAGGGGTTCAAATAAACAGCCAGATAGTCCTTCATTGGTATCTGCGTTATTTACCCACGGTGCGGAGGGGGAGCTTAAGCCAAGTAATTGAAAAAATAGGATCTGTGCTTGCAGAAAAGCATGGTGCATCAGTCTGCTTTTGCTGTGGTAGCTGTCAGTACTGCAAACAGTTTTGCGTAGCAGGAACTTCAACGTATTTCTGCTTTTGCAAGTGGGGCGAGATGCTATTTCAACACGCTTCTGTGTACCATTGTCGATAAACAGGAAGAGTAATTATCTGGTAGCTGCAAAAAAAATAAAATTAAAAAAAATCACGCATCGTAAGAAGCCTGCTCCTCAACTTGTTCGATCCACCAGCCATTGAGTCATTCTCTTCATTAGATTTTTAATTCCCATTGGTGAGACTTCATTTCTGGGATCAAGCATACATTTAACATTCTAATCAGCAGTTGATTTGCTGGCTATTTTAAACAATAAGCCAAGGTCTTAAAACAAACATCTCCTTGTTCTACTCTTCATTATTAATACCCCTACTTTGTTACTAATACCTGAGCGCCTAGTTTGGAGAGGTATTTATTCCTTAAACTAAAGTCATCAGCTTTTGGCTGTAATTTAGCCAAGTCATCTTCATTTTGACGTCTGAGTCTGTCCTGTTCTTCCGCTCTGGAAAAGAAAATTGGTTTAAGATATTTGCACTGAGGAGTGCAAACCCAAGCAACTTTATCTCGCATATGCACACACGATCTATTTTTAATAACAAGAAGCAGCTTGTAACATTTGTAGATGAATACTGGATACCAGATTAAAACAGACTAAGAGATGCGTATGGATTACTCTAATTCAGCGTAAAGAAAGAGAGAGGCTGTTTTCCGCAGTTTCCTTTTATTTAGATTGCAAGACTTGAGTAGAAAGATAAACCTTTTGTTTTTCACAGATTACAACACGCTCAGTGAGCTTTTGTAACAGTTTTTACTATCTCTTTATTAAACAAGCTTCCACTCCTTAAAATAAAGATTACAATACAAAAAGAATCAATTGTCAAAAATGCAAATAAAAGACTGCTCAGCAGTCTTCAGAATGAATAGCAGTCTCCTACAAGAGTCAATATTTGACCAGAGCGTTGTCGCTCATTTTCCACCTAAGTCTTAAACAGGACCCAAGGGAGCTCTAAATACACTTAGCTTAAGACAGCGGTTTGCATTCAGACAGTGACAAAGGTAGTAACAGTGACCCGTTTCTAAGCTCTGTAAAGCAGTGAGCCTTATTACAGAACGTAAAATGCCGTTACGTTAAGAAATCTCCACCCCCACCAAAACGGTAGTGCTGCACGTAGAAGACACTTTACACGAGTGTTTATCTCAAGATGAACACGTTTCTCTTGGGTTGCGGAGTACCCTCTCCCAAGAGCAGAGCTTAAACACAGTGTAAAACACTGTAAACCCATTCTGCTCGAATTAAGAGATGATTTGGCATTAGTTAAAACTGGTTACAAAGCATAAAATTTAGCCATTTACAGTAAAAGCCCCAGCATGTTAGTTTCTTTTCCAGAGAACTACTGTCCAGTGCTGACCACCAAACTAAACAACACTCTAATTCTTCAAGTTGACATGATGCTGATCAAATGCTCCCCACTTCTGGATGATATTTGCTATTCAAATTTCTTTTCTGCAAAAAACATTGTAATAAAAATTACTGAAAATATCGTTCTGAGACACTATATCCCACAGCAAACACTAATACAAAGCCACCTTTCACAGTATATGCTGGAAGTGTCAGGCACATCCCACATGGGCCAGGCAGACTGAAAAGCAGCTTTATTTGGATACAGAATTCCTTTGCTCCTGGGTACAAGGTGTGCGTGGGGGGGGGGATGTTGCCTTTGTATCAAAATCTGGCTGTGACCTTTTGGCTGGAGGATGATACTCATCACAACTAAGCTAGCACGCTCGCCAGGTCCGGTGAGGTTTTAGTTGCCTTGAGCTTTCCTCAACGCGGATGTGTAAAAAGCCCACAAATTAGGACAAGAAACCAAACCATGTTAAACCCCCCACGTCACCCAGCTGGACCTCCGTAACAGATCTTTTGGGGTTTTTTGAGACTAATATAATTATCATCACACGGACAGTTACACAGTCCAGTTTTAGAGAAGTCCATGAAGTCCACTTAAAGTGTCTTGTTATTAAAGTATTTATTTGGAACAAACATATATAAGCTGTGAGATGTATATCTGCAGGTGAAATGTAGTTACCTATTAAGAAGTAAAAAATTCCAAGAACATTACAGGCAAATGAACTTCAAGACCTGAAGAGCCTCGCTGAGCTGGATTCGGTCAGAGCAGAAAGCATTTCAAAAGAAAAATTCTGTGTTGTTCACATACAAGCAGCTTGAATGCTACAGATGTTATCTTGAAAGCTGTAACTTGCTGCATCCCGACTTACCCTTTCACATGACAAAGGTCAAACTACGGCTAGAGTCACGAATCACATATACTCTGCCCTCTCCAACAGCTCTCAATCACAATCTCACCAAAACAAGTTTAGATCAGAGGAGCAGAACCTCAGATTTCTTAGGCTTGTTCTACCCTTCAAGCAAATTAAACATTTGCTTTAAATATATTTTTAAAAATTCAGTGAATTAACCAAGAGTTTATCCCCACTGACATTACATTCTCCAAGGCACATCTTTTTAATCCTTACAGCGCTAATTAGAATCAGGAAAAGGTAACACAATTTTTGGGTGCTGAGACACTACTAGAAGAGGCATCTTCAACATGATCATCAGGACAAACTAAGCTGCCCCAACTCAGTCTGATGGACAGACTTTACATTATGTCTACTTTAAAACAAACAAACAAACAATTTTCCTACACAGCTAAGTAGGTAATGGAGAAGCTGGCATGGAAGGGTCTTATTGTGCCTTTACGGTGACATCTCTTAACAGACTTTGCCATACAGTGCTTTTTCTTCCCTCTTCCCCCAGTACAAGGCAATTATTTTGAAAGTTCTAAGACTAACCCAGTATCCCTCGTACAGCATTTGATATCCATCGAGAGCTTTACCCCTCATTTAGCATTCTCAAGAGCAAATAAAAAACAAGTCAACTTTCTACTGAGCAGAGGGGATAAATCCAGCACCCGAGAACTCGGGGGATATCCCAACAGCAGGTGACCGATACCTCCACGTTTGCTCAACCACCACTCTTAAAAAGAGTATCTGATTCCAGCTGTTAGGGCTACACACAGCAGTGGACCCTTAACTTGTCACCAATGTTTTGTCAAGACCAAGGAAGGGCATTTTTTAAGTTATTATTCTGAAGAGTGTCACTGTCCTTATTTTCTGTAGAGAGGAAAGCAGCACATACAAGGCTCCCACAGAATGAAATTTGCTTAGTTGGATGAACTGTCAAAATTTTCTTATCTCAACAATTTCTGCCCTAAGCCCACCTCAAGTGCTCCATTTCCTTTTAAAGGAAGTGGATTCCTCTTTATGGGAATACCCCTCCCCCATTTGCCTTCTAAAAATGGAAACTTTTCACTCTAATCAATAACATTTACAACACAGATCTGACCACAGAGTTTCACATTAGCACTGCAATTTAGACTCAAGCCACGGTTTTCAGAGATAAGTCGAATTAGACTCCTAAATAAGATGGCAAGAGGAGCAAACTGAAACTGGAGGGGAGGTGACTGGAGTGTAGTTTCTATTGAAGAGAGATTTAGCTTTTAATGACACTTAAAAAGAACTGGTCCATGCATTACCTGACATTAAACCCAGGTAATGTTTGCTGCTGACCAGGTCAGGTACGCACCATATAAATAAAGCACATTTTTAAATATGCAATATAACATTTTTTTTAAACGCACTTCAGTTCCACTCAGTTGGAAGGCCACTGAAATAACGAAAAATGGGAGGGAGGCGTGCCAGGAAAGGACACATGGTTAACTGCTACTTCCTCTAGTTATTCATTCACAGGAGGCGGGAATATGAAATCCTGCTACTAACTGGTAAGAAAGAAAATAACATTGAATACAAGTGGCAGACCTACAAAAGAAACTGACTTCAGATGGTAATCTACTGAATTACTTCAGGTTAAACATTTCATGAAGGACACTGTTGTTTATACTCACTCGGTTGCAGCTACTTTTTGTAGTTTTTCCCTCTTCTTTGCAGACCAGTTGAGATCACCACCTGCAACAGAAGTAATATACACTTTGAAACGTTTAAAATTGGTCTTTTTGTAATAGATTTTTGACATCACACCTCACTGCAGAAGTTCTGAGAGCACTTGATAAAAGAAATCAGTGGAGTCATTTTACAAAAATAGAAACAGGGAAAAGAGAAAGAGCAACGTGTTCATCATCATTCCGAGCAAGCAAAATCAGGACCCAAACTAAGCTCTCAAGCCTGATCCAGTTTTCTGCTCAGCAACAGCGAGGTTTCTTTACAACTCACCATAACACCCCATAAAACCACAGAAAGTGGAAGCAACTTTGAAAGAATCATAGAATCGTTAAGGTTGGAAGGGACCTTTAAGATCATCGAGTCCAACCATTAACTAACCTGACAAAACCACTTCTAAACCATATCCCCAAGTACCACGTCTGCCCTTTTTTTAAACACCTCCAGGGATGGCGAATCCACCACCTCCCTGGGCAGCCTATTCCAATGTTGGTTAACCCTGTCAGTGAAAGCATTTTCCTAATATCCAACCTAAACCTCCCCTGGCACAACTTGAACCCATTTCCTCTCGTCCTATCACTTGTCACTGGGGAGAAGAGGTCAGTCCCCATCTCTCTACAACCTTTCAGGTAGTTGCAGAGAGTGATAAGGTCTCCCCTCAGCCTCCTCTTCTCCAGGCTAAACAGCCAATAAAAAAAAGAAATAAAGTAACATCCCTTCCAGGCCTTTCAGTAGTGACTGCTTCATAAAAACAGCTGTGAAAGAACACTGCTATCTGAAGGAAAGTTTACAGACCTAAGTTTTTATATTTGCAAGTACGTATACAGTCGAGTTTGACACGCAGTTTAGAAGAAGCTGCAGAATACGCCACACAGATGAAGGGATAGGTATCACTGCCCTGCTGGTGAGATTTAACACCACAGCAGGGTCCAGGGAATTACACACCACAGCATCTACAAAGACGTTACAAGGCCTCATCAAGGGATGCTCCTGATACCAAAGCCATGAGCTACAGCACCTGACACAGGGCCGTACACCACCACCTGTAAACAGTTCAGCTCGATAACTTCAAGAATTACAATAAAAACAAGCATCAAGAGAAGCTGAAACCACTTACCTGCGAGGTGATTCACAAAATACAGCATCACCACAGCTATTAGCGACACTGAAACAAACAGGGAACGGTTTTAGCCAACAGTAACTTTACAACAGTCATAGAAGAACAGCTTAACATACAACCAAGCAACAACTAAGGTTATTCATGATAATTGTAATTGAGGGGAGATCATTGCCAGCAGCATCTCTTAATTGCTTTTCAAAATTCCACTATGCTTATAAGTAGCGTGGTAACTCAGAAAAGGTTGTTTTAGTTATATTAATAACAGCCCTCGTAAACGTAGCCTGTAAGAGTATCACTCATCTACCCTTTTACTCTTTTTTTTTTTTGAAACACTGAAATTACTTACACTAAATCGCTTCAAGAAAACCACAAAACACTTCACTAGGTTTGAGTTACTTTCAACATTGCCCCAGTTGAAACCTCTTAACTGTACGAAATGAGTTGTTACTGTTTTATGGGAAATAGGAAGAAAAAAGCCTAATAAAGCTTCCTGAATGTACAGGATCCATTTTCAAAATTTTTAGTACTTACGGCAAACACAAGCACTGAAGAAGACTTCAAGAAACAAGTATCCTCTTGTGTCCAGAATCATCCCAGCTGCTATAGCGATAATCGCCAGACCGAGATTCTGGATAGACTGCATGCTGACACATAAACAAAGGATTACCACTGCGCAGAAATTTATTTTTAAATAAAACATCATTAGAGGCCCTCAACAAACTGAGATTAACTTCTCCCCATTCGTTATGAATATGACAGTCATGACTCCACGTTCCTGCAGAAGTCTCCGTGCATCCACCACGGCCCCGTGCTCTACTGCACATACACACCCTGAAACGACACGAGACTTCCCGCTGGACTGAACTTGGAGGAATTAGTAACCATTAAGGTGTTAAATCTGTCTGTCTGCGCTGCTCGACAGCGAGCATGTCCTGATACTATTGAACCACTGAATATCGGGCAGTTCTAAGTACTTACAAGCCATAAGCAGTTCCCAGCTGGTGTTCCGGAACAACAAAGGCCACCATGGGCCACAGGGCACAGGCAAGCAATGAGTAGGCCACTCCCAGCAAACACTGGTGAGATACAAACACGTAAACAGGTGTTAGACAAGATGCATTTTTGCTGTAAAGTTCTAATAAACAAACATGCTGATTTTTCCCCTTCTCCCAAAAGGGGGGGGTGGTAAAAAAAAAAAAAGAGCTAAAGTAACACATTTTGCAATACCGTTCTAAACAAACACACACATTTAGCAGAGAGAACTTCTTTTCCAGAAGCGACCCACAAACTAAACCCTGTCTAATTAGCATTAAGTAAAGAGCCTGACTTGAATACCCAGAGGGAGAGATCAATGCTGCAACACACTAGAAAGATACCTGAAAAACAAGGATCCTGTTTTTAAACCCTGATACGCCGGTGAGCACCATGAGCCTGGAAACAATGTTCAACAGCAATGTCTCAGGGAATCTGCCCCAAGAAGGGGAAGTTAATAACAAAGATTTTTATTGATATTTACTGCTACCCAATACAGCACATTAGGGACAGTTTAAGTAATAGTAATAAGCTTCAGAACTACACCAAAAGAACAAGTTTTAGGAGAAAAGGGAGCTCCTAGCACAGTACTCTAGCAATAGCTAGTGTGAGGAGCGTCCCTGAACCACGAGAGCAGACCTCCGCAACACAGCACCACCGAAACACAGATACTGTGATGAATCGAGGCCATCTCCGAAGGGACAAGGAATTGCCACTCCATACAGCCCTCCGGTCTAATCCCATCCTTCCCAAGCAGCTGAACGCCCTTTTGCACTGAACAACTATGGAATTACTGCTGTAGACTGCAGCAGCCAGTCTTCTCCACCTCAAAACACTGCCTCCCCTCCACGTAACACCAAAACCCAGAAGTGTTATCTTTAGGCCACAGATAGCTCATATTAGTTTTGCCTGTATTATGCATTCTTTGCTTTTTCACCATCTTTAGTTTTAAACTCAGTTTCACATAGTACATCCTTCTTAAAGTCAGGGACATCAAAACAGCTTTTGAGGACTACCTAAACAGTCAGAAGACAGTGGCAACTTACGCAGAACAATTCAGCATCAGCTCCATTTCTTATTTTATCATATTTAGCTATAAGTCTGAGAGAATTAGTTACCATCGCTATCCAGGGGTTCCAGAAGGTAAAAGCCAACATAATATGAGAAGCAAGTGTAGTTATTACAGCACATAAAACCCAGATGATATTCTTTCCAAGTTTATCCACCAGGAGTCCAAAGACTGGGGACATGGGTGCCGATATGATATACACAATACTACAAAAGAATAAAAATAAGAGAACTGAACACTATCTCGCCATGGACAGCTGTAGGTGTTACACAATACAAGCATCTCCAGATAAAACACCATATTCCCTTGTGTCCCAGTAGCTGATTCGCTGTAAACCACACCACCTTGTTACCTGTGAGGCCATAAGAAAAATGACACAAAAAAAAAAAAACCCGAAAAAACAAACCCTAAATAAAAGACTCCAGAACTCAAAATTCCCAAAAGGTTTGAGGACATGAAAACACTCAACATCCAGGGAAACAGTGACATACTCAGAGCTCTTGGAATCATGTACCAGCAAGTGTTTTGTTGGCGGTGGTTTTTATTTGTTTGGTTTTTTGCTCCATCACAAATTCATCTTCAAACTAGGAAAATTTAGTTCATTTAGCGCTGCTCTTAAACTGTTTCTATCACTCAGAATGAAATCACCAAATACCAAACTAACATCCTTCAGACGAAGCCTTTTCTTTCCAATTCCTCAATGGGAACATCTAGGACATTTTTATTTAAATAAATCCCTACACCTCCCAATTATTCCTTGGGCCACATGAAATCTGTCCGCTTAAATGCAAGCACCGCCTGCAACAGTAGATCCCAAACCTTCTCCCACGTGGGCAGAGCCCAGAAATACATACACCCCCTAGAACACTGCAATAGCACAGTTACTTGTTACATCAGCCACAACATACCTGTTAATTGCACTTGCTTCTTGAGATGAGAATTTGAATTTCTCAATAAAGAAAACTCTAGGAAAAAAGAAATCAGATTTAGGAAAATGCATACATGTATGACATGAAAGAAAAATTAAGCTAGAGAAAGTAAAGACACAGCACCCTAGTTTACAGGAAACACTTAAATATACCTGTATAGCTTTGACATAAACATCCCACCACAGATCCTCATTTATAATGCGTTTAGGAGCTTATTATCAGACTAGACGGTTTTGCCTAAGGACTAACCAAATTACACTTTGAGGAAAACATCCAAAGTACATAACCAACGTGTAACCCAACAATGAGACGTTAGCCATGTGCATACCGTAAGACACCAAAGTGAGAATTTGTAGAATACGTGCACAAGCAAAAAATAGGTGTCCACATCACTGACTGTAAGGTCTCCCCAAGTCATCTCAGACTCTTCTATCTCCCTCAACATAAAAAACACATTAAGTTCAAGAGATCTGTTCCTAATTCCAAGTATATTCAAAACCCATCTGACTGAGCTATTAGATCAAGTCGTGGTCCAAAATGCTTCAAGTTTCAACTTCATACACAACAAAGTCAGCACAATAAGAGAATTTCAGTCTGAAATTGTAACTACGTTTAAGCCCCCACCTCGCACTCAGTCCATGGCTTACGAGTATGGAAGGAATTCTACATGATGGCTGTCCGCAGCTTTCCACACCAAAACTCATGCCACGCTTTAAATCTGTATCAAGTTTTAATCAGGAAACGGAGAATGCATTATGCTATTTGAGTTCTGACAACTCAGCCTATACCAAGCAATGGTATTTTCCACAAAGCTCAGCAGATAAGGAAACTATAAGAGTTGTTTTAATTTGTATCACAAGTATAGCAAACAACGCCACAGAAGAAATGAAAAACCACAGCACAGCCTTGCAGGGAGAACAGTGGCTCTGTAGCCATCTGGGATTCTTAAATATTAGCCTGCACCTCTCCCTGTATAAGTAGCTAGTTAAAACCCTGGCCAAATTCAAGGGGAATAGCTACATAAGTGAGAGACTTACTTTCCAAGTCCAATGAAAGGAAAAACTGCTGCATAGTAACAGACACAGATTAAAAATATAAGCCACAAGGACAAAGAGAAGTCCTTCACATCCGTTAGCTTGATCACTTCACCTGGAGCGGAGAAAGAGACAACACTGTTCCAGTCAGCATAAGCATACCTGAAATCCATCCACACTGAATAAACATCAAGGTGATCTCAAGTCTAAAGCATATATATTCCTGCCACTATCTACTCTCTTGTTTAAAGTTTACAGAGTGAGAGTCAGTTAAGAATATACAAGTCCTAAATCAACAGTGCCAGAGTCAAGAACAAATTGTACATCCAGCTTAATGTGGGAGAGAGAAGTTCTCTAAAGCCTCTGAAAGTCCTTCTGCAGCAGAATTAAATACAAACCACTTTTTCAGGGAAACGTTTAATCAGCTAGCAAAATTCACCTCTGAAGCCTCATATTATATGCTCTTACTCAGATCTCAAATTTAGTTTCTTTTTCATTGGTCTAAGTTCTCCCACACAGAAAACTCAAAACATCACACATTGATGGAGAAGAGCTGCATGTTTTTGCACACCTATTAAAGGAAATAAAACCAATTTCAACTAAAAGAAGTACCAGTGGCAATGGCACAGATCAAATTGGTGTGAACTGGGAGGCTTTCCACATGCTTTATAAAGAAAGCAGATGACACTGCATCTGCCTGTAAACTGGTGTTTAAAACCGTAAAGCTTCCTACTGATATAAAAATGAACTAAAAGTTAAAGCTATAACTGTGACAAAGATGTTAAGGAGCAGCCACCGAATTACATAAAACGCAAACCTGCACAGCGGAACTGGAAGGGTCTGCTCCAGAATGAAAGAATGAAGCCCAGGGCAGGTTCAGCCACCCCACTCACCCGTTTTCCCTTGCTCTTTGCAAAGCAGCTTCTGCGCCCTCTTGTCCAGATAAGCCAGGATCAACGCGCAGGTCAGTGAAAAGAGACACGTTACGCCACCTGCAAGAAGGCAATGCGACACGTTTAGATGTTGACTCGAGTAGCAATTTGGCTTATAAGCACAACTACTGTAGTGTACCTTTACATATCTAAAACAAACTAAGTTTAGCACCAGCTTGTCTTATGTATAAGACTTAACAGCTGTTCAAGTCAAATAAATACTGAAGCCTGCCACATGAGACACCTGCCTTGACCCAGAGTACAAACATGTAGCTACATTAATTTTATTTAAAACACTACCACCACCACCACCCCACTCAGCGCAGCCAAGCTCCTTATCTGTACCTTGTAATGACAGAAACAAAGCCTGGGCCTTAATACCCCTGGCTCTGAAGGAAAGGAACACAGACCCAAAAGTAGTTGAAATTTCAGTTTTATACAAACAACGACAGGCAAGCTTTGACATGATACCTTTCGGAAAATTTTTTCAAGCCTGTCCTTTACTCAAAGCATGTGAAGTGTTTCATCTCCATAACATACAAACTTGAATTTGGCAACCACAAAAATCACACAGCATTTCACCAGATGCAGTAATCACACACTCTACGTAAGGATATCAGCCACTGACACAAACAGCATTTGAATTGCTCTTCTTAGTCTCAAATATGTTTGCCCTACTTTCAGGTTAGTAAGAAGTCATTAACACCGATGCGTGCTGTTCAAATTCAGAAGCCTAAAATAGCAAATGGCATCAATTCAAAATATTACTGACCTATCATGAGAGTTAACCCAAGAGTACTGGGACCAGTATACCCCAGAAGATCTCGAACTCTAGAGTATATCCATCCCATGATATTCATGTTCACTGTGCTCCCCTAGGCAGAACAGACTCATGTGAAGAAGAACGTATTTCACAATTATATGGATTCAAAAGGAACATCAGGCAGACTGCTTATCACACAGTGTTTAACACAAACAGGTAAAATGCTACACAGGGAACATAAACCACCAGCAACAATGACAAAATTATTCCCTGCTGGTTTGGTCAGTGTTTGTAACAAATTAACCATTGCAACAATAATATACGGTTACAAACTGACGTTTTATACAACTCTAACAGCGTTTTGATGGAGATACTGGAAGCACCGTAAAATCTACATCGTACACTGCGTTATCTCATAAACCAAGCTGAATTTAACACCACCTGTTAAAGCAAACAGGATTCCCACCTGATAGGCACCAGGAAGAAGCACTTTCCCCCTCCCATCTCCTCTCCCCTAGAGAACAGATCCATGGCTGCAATCCCAAGGCTAACAACTGACAGTTAACTACAGTTCAGCTGAGATGAGGCAACTGCTGATTAGCAACAGCCTTAGCAACATCAACCCAGACCCAGCTGTGACCAGCTAACTCTGTTACCGAGGTAATTACCTGCAGTGGTTTACGATACCACAGGCTGCTGCAGAGGTCCCCTAACAGGAGAGACATGTCCCCACTCTCTTCATTCACAGCCCAGTGTAGTTTAACTGATTACATCAAACCAAAACAGCACAGCTGAGACGCAGTCACACAGTTCCTATCAGAACTAGCAACAGGGACAAAGCCATCTTACAACAGCAGATACGGATGGGAGTTCTTCAAGCAGCCATCCCAACTCATTGACCAGAGCCTGCACTTTGCCCCCGAGCCACAAGCTACACTCGGTTAAGCCAACGTGTTATGAGCTGCCCAGAATCAATAAGTCTGATGAAATGCAGCACTGTGATTGTCCCACCCACTAATCTGCACTAGTAACACCACCAGGCATCTTTAGAAGTTTGACAGGTTCTAAAGAACCCTATTAACCCATTTCCTTGTGTATCCTTTGTCTATTTACCACAAGTTTTTAACATTTTAAGTTTAAATTTCATACCCATTTTTAACTAAAGCTCCCCAGGGAGCATTAGAAATGCTATTTTTCACCTGTCTCACTGCCAAAACAAGCCGCACACTTTAAAGTCTATGAATTAAAGCTATACAGTTTTACACTTACAATTCTCGCCATGCTTAGTTGTAATCCAAACACAAGATTTAACTCCTTGCCTTTAAACCAACTGACTGTGTACGTGTTTTGTGCCACCGCTAAGGACTCTCCGCCTATTCTAAAAAAAAGAAGGAAGGCACAAAAGAAAACACATTACTTGCAACATGCAAAGCAAGCAGGAAGCAGTCCATCAGTTGCTGGCAGTACCAAGATGACAGTATTTCAGAGAAATTTACCTATGTACAGGTAAATCTAATGCATATATGCAAGGCAATAGAAGTCTTAAAGACAATTCAAAAGAGAATTTAAGTGTCTTAAGAATAACAAGACTACAAGGTATCTTAAGTAGTCTAGGAGCGATTATAATTGCCTTTGGTCATTTACAGAAATTAAACCAATGGGCAGCAGCTTCTCATTTCTCTTCTGCATTAAAGAACCAGGTGGTACAGATCCTGACCCAAATTAAACCAAAACCAGGCATCTTCCCTGGAATCTGAATTTAATGGAATGACCTGCCCGCACCCCAATACAGTCAGTTAGATTTTCTAGCATTTTTATGCTGTGGCACATTCACAACTTGGAGGTATTTCTTCTGACATTTGCTCTTGTATTTTGCCACCGTCGGAGCCCTGTTGCATTTGTTGTTGCTAAGAATTCTCTTTACTCAGGAAAGTAAGAATTAAGACAAAAGGAGGACTACAGTTTTATCAGCTTACTGCATGTCCTTATTTGGGTAGTTTCATAAATTCTGAATTCAATAACCTGCAAAGTCCTATTTTTTGTTTTCTAACTGAAAAGACTGAAGATCTCACACGCCTCAACATCCAACAAATTTGTCTCCACGTGTAAACATGGTAGCAATTTTCTAGGGCACAGAAAGGCAGTCCTTATCTCAGAAAGCACATACTATATTCTTCTAGACTTACCCAAATATGAACCTGCCCATGTCCATCAGCCAGAAAGTATTAAGTAGTGCTCCCAAAGCAAAAATTACCTGCCACATAAACATTTAAGGAAAAGTTATAACTTTACATTTGAAGTACGGAACAAACAAGAACCCCCTCAAAAGAGAAACAAAAATGCTTCTCCCTTCTCAGACCTGCAGGAATACTTCACACCCGCTTCCTACTCCCAGCTTTTTGCCCTTGCTCCCTCTGCCTTACTCATCATCCTGCTGACTACACAATATCCAGCCTGGCCCACCCTGAAACCGCAGGCAGAAAACACCTCTAGAGGCTCAAGTCGTGCTTCACCTTTGTCATCATACTCTACCCAAATACACCTACGTAGTAGTTTCACATCAAATGGATAAACCATTCAGTTTCTTCACATTCTTATTTCACTCATCTTTCAAGGTCCTCGGTTCCCAATTACCCCATCTGTTCCCAGCTACCCCAATAAATAGGGTTCTCCCATTTCCGTTCTCTCCACCTGCCCACCACCCCCCGCTGAAACACACACTACTACGCACGAAGCCCTTTGGGCTTTTCCCCACCCCTAGTAGAGAAGCTTCAGACGTGTATCATCCTTCACCCTCTCCTTTGCACTTACCTGCCCAACACAAACAAAGATACTAAATATTATAGTGCCCAACCTGCAAGAAAAATAAAATCACTTAACGCACAGCTAGACTCTTTTTTCCCCCTATAAGACACTATACTAGACCTATAGCAAGAAAACAAGGCGGGGCTGATAAGAGGTCTCCATAATAAATGCTGCCACTCGACAGCGTCCTTAAAACAAGGTAGTAGAGGCCAACACTTTTGAATGCCACTTTAAGCCATGAAAGGAAGAAAGCTCATTTATACCAGTGCAAATTCCTACGTGGTGTGAAAAAAAAAATTTGAAAAAAGCTTATTACAATTTGAAAAAACTTTGTATTATGAAGTCTATACTTCATACGCACTTTAAGTCTACCATCCGCTGAGCATAAGTGACACCGACATCGCACTTACCGTATTCCAAATACTCTGTCTATCAGAAAACCTCCAAAGAAGCAAAGAACCACATTGGGCCAGGAGTACCAGGCATAGAGTGCCATGAACTGAGCCGTGTTCACCTTCATATCCTACATAAAGGAGGGAGGAATTAAAAAAAAAAAAAAAAGATAAGTAATCACAGAGACCCAGAACAAGTATCCGAGCAGAAACATGTACACTTTCCGACCGGGCCCGTACCTCCCCGGGCTCCATGATCCCCGCCCCGCCGCAGCTACTCACCCGTTGAACCTGCGTTTGGAGCGCCGCCGGGTTGTCGTAGCAGAAGTAGCTGCCTGCAAGGAGAAGGGGAGGCCTCAGAGCTCGGCCCCGCCGGCCCGGGCCTCGCCGGCCCAGGCCTCGCCATCCCAGGCTCCGCCGGCCCCGCCCGCCGCCACCCACCGAAGCCCAGGAAGCACATGAGCGCGAGGACAAGGAGGCGGTGCGGCAGGCGCCGCGGGTCGCAGACGGCGGGCAGGGCACGGGGGGAGCCGGGGGAGCCGCCGCCACCATCGTCGCCGCCGGCGGGACCCAGCAGCGCCCTCTCCTCCTCCGCCATCGCTGCCGCCGTCACGTGAGCGGCCGTCACGTGAGCGCCCGGCGCGTCAGGTGGGCGGTGGCGGGGCCGGCCCACAATGCGCCGCGGCTCGTTACCATGGCAGCGGGGCGCGCGGCCTGGCATGGCGGCGGGCCTCGGCCCCCTCAGGGCCGCCACGGCTGTGGGAAGGGAGGAATTCACTCGAGTGAGAAGTGCGAAATCCCCAACGCCAGATATTACAACTAATGAGGCTTCTGAGTTAAAACAGGAGCGTAACGGTGGCACTAAACTCCTTAAAATCCCCCGGAGAGGTACCCCTACACAGGCCTCCTGGTCGGGGGAGAGCATTGCGGCAGTGACCAAAGGGTGTGGTAGGCACACAGCGGGCAGGGCCTTGTTTCAGCTGTTAGCGCCTATAGCCTCCTTTTCTGTTTAAAGGGAATGTAAAGGCAGGCATGCCATCAAGCTGCGAGCAAGCTCCACGGGGGAAGGCTACCTCTCTTGCCTCCGGTTGATTTAAAACTTGAAATGCGGGAGGTGCTTTTGTTTCTCCTGCAGGCAGGTTTGCGCCCTCCGCGTGCTCCCTGCCTGGCGCTGGAGGTGCCAAGGAGCCACCTCGGCCAGTGCTGCCGCCCCGATGGCCTGTGCCCCAGATGCCACCCCTGCCTCCCCCACGGCTTCACCAGCCTTTCTCCTCACGTGGCTAGGCTTCCGTTGGTTTATATTAGTATGTACTTGAGACATTGAAGAGGAATAAACATCTAGTGAGCAATAGCAAACTAAAAAAAAAAGAAAATTAAATGTGTAGATGGCAATAAGCCCTACAATAACCACACAGGAAAATGCAAAAGCTTGTAAAATTGCTCCATTATGTTCCATTTGGCTACTAAAGTAATTTTAAATGAGCTGTACGGTCTGAAAAGGTCTTCCCATACTAGACAAACCCTTGAAAAAGCTACTTATTTACTGTGAAAAGGTCCAGCCTTCTGTCAAATTTCATGTTCTTACACTAAAGATGACCTGAATCTTTTGTGCGCATTGTCAAGTGGCAGATGGTGCTTTTTCATTAAAATGTGCTTTTAACAAGGTCAGAAATATTTGTTATTTAAGCCAAAGGATTTATTTACCTTTTCCGGATGATATAAAGAAAAGTGTTGCATTTTACCTGACATGCTGTGAACCAAGAGGTCCGCTTTCCAGCTACTCCGTCAGTAATTTGGTCGGTAACCATTGAAGAAAATCAAAGTAAGTTTTCAAAACATGCTTGTAGTGCATCTGCCGCGAACTAGTATTGGGCATAAAATGCTTACTTTTTACTCAATTTGTGTCCTTCAACAGATCTGTCAAAAGATAACTATGTTATGAAATTATGGGGTCACATTTTCAACTGCCCCAAACTACTCTAGATTCCTTGAAATCAGAGCAGCTCTTTCACTTTACTATAGCTGCTCTTAAAAACGTGGTCAAAAGCACCCGTGCAACAAACTTGAGGGTTTCATCACCTCTTGAGGGCGCTCAAAGGTAATGCGTGGCCATGCAGATCACCTTGAGTTTCATAGGGGGCGTAATAAAGGGAGATAGTTTATATACACAGATAAAAGGGATAACTTTGGAAAGTAAAGTTATATCTAGTGAAAGCTTGTGTATGGAAGATAAATGTAGTCTTTTCTCTTAGCTAAATAGCCAAATTGTTCCAGGAGATCATTGTCATACCACCCACTTTTAGGTCTCTCTGATGCACAGAAAATGTTTTTTGTTCATGCGCAAACTCTAGTTTCCCTCCAGGACACAAATGTGGGTGTTGCAAAAGGCCAGAGTCCCCAAAATACCATCCCACCGCCATTCTCAGAAAGACAATGCTGAGAAACCTCAGGACACAGCTGGATCCATCGTTGGTAACGGCGAAGGGAGCCCCAGCTCGCTCCGATCAGAAATCCAGGCCAACAGAACTGATATCTCCGTGGCTCACAGCTACTTCCCCAAGACCCCCCTGCTCCATTTCAAGCATAATCTTATCCGCAGGAATTCCTGAGACATTATGTTGTGGGTCAAGGCAGATAACCCCCACCAACAAGACATGAGCTGCACAGCCTACTCCATAAAATGAGAGGTGCCGATTCCAGGCTGCTGTACCCAGCAAAGTTCAACTTAACAAATCTGTAGAGTGCCACAATATTACCATCAAAAAGATCTCCCTGTAACTGTTTTTAAACATTTGTTCAGAAGGCACAGGTAAATATAGAGAAGTGGTAGTTAAAGCTGAAAGAAGGGTAACGGGCACACACTCAGAGATGCCATTTTAATGCTTTATCATTGTCTTACGCACTAATACTTTGATTTTATTCTTTAAACTATAATAATCTCATACCAATTTCAAATTAATCTCATGTGTAACTCATATGGGCAGTGACATGACGCCAGCACTTTGACAAAAGGATCCCACAGAAACTGTCTCATGTAACTTTTGATCAGTTTTATCAGTGGGAATATTTAAAAGAAGATCTCAAAAAGGCTTTCTAGATCCATAATCAAATTAATAGGCAAAACCACATAGCAACTAAACACATTAATCTGCAATTTGTGATGTAGGATGATATTATGGCCAGACTCAGCTGTGTATGCCAGTGGGCAGAATGGAAGTGGACAGCTTTCGGAGGCTCTGGGGATATCCTCACCAAAGCTCTTGTTTGGTTGACTTCAATTAATCAATTAACTAGCACAAAAAATCCTGCAATCTTTCAAGCTGACTCGTGGATCGGGATTTCATCCTGGGTACTTTTGTTGCAGTGTTTTGTACACCAAAGACCAAAAACATGCACTCTGCAAAAGTATTTTTGAGAGCTTCTGACAATCGTGGCAGGTTGTCTCTGCCAAGTACGATGACAAAGGATTCCTGGAAAAATAAATACTCAGCAAAGAATATCATCTTGACGCTCTGCAAACTTAGCAGTAGGATTTTAAGCACTGTTTTCCCATCTTCTTGTCCCATTTTAGTTTATGTCAGTCTCCATAGCATTACAGTCCAAGTCTTCCTTACTGTAAGAAATTCAGTGTGCCACCATTGCATCAATATGTAACAAACATAAAAAGACAGCATCTCTCTCCTTTCCTGTATAAACAGCGAGACAAGGCTAGTTCAGCACATACCACCTAGAAGGCTGAATACTGTTTAATAATCTCTCTCTAATTTTATTATTTATACTAAAGAGTCCTGGATTTGTCTTTTCTATTTAACTCATTACCCAAATGAGCTGTGTTACGCTGAAAACTTCAAGTTCATGATTTCGTAATGTGTCTTGCTTTTTCTTGTCCTCTCCTCTGCCTGCTCTTGGGAGACTGGAGATCTTTCTGAATTCATTTATTCTATGGTTTTCTAGGAAATAAATGCAGGAGTGTTAATGTCCCACTTTGCCAATGAAGCCTTGTCATTCATCCCTTATAATATCAATTACATTATTGCCACTCTCCCAATCTACAGCCATCACACAAAAATATGTGAAGGTGGAAGGATTCAGCTATTTAAGCTATTTAAAAGGCTATCTAAATAATTTGAAAATTATTACTTTATGTTACTTTTAAGCAGGTTCCACTAAGCATAATTAATTCAATACCAGAATAGTAAATCTAATGGTGGGAGGGTTCTTCCCAGAAGAGCACAGCTGTGGCAGGTTCCGGTACAGAAAGGGCTTCTGTGCTTTCAGTCATCCTTGAGGGAGTTTTCGTAAACCTGAAACACATGCAATTTTATTATATTCATTTTCAAAGACATCAGTGGGCTTTTCATGTTATTTTCTTGGCTGTGTGCTTAAATATTTCATATTATACAAGGCTGGATTTGTACTTACTTCGTATAACATAGGACCCTTTATAGTAGAGTAAGAAATTACATTCATGTATCCGGAATATTTAACAGGAGAAAAAGAATATTTTTCCATTTGCTGTTTCAAAATATTTGCCATGTCACCCCTTTCTTCCCAGTCACTTTTGTTTTCACCTTGGATACGACCTTGCTGTGCCTGAAGCTTAATGGCTGTAATGTGCAGTGTGAGTTAAGTCTAAGATGATTCTCAAATGCATTGCAGGTGAATGTTTATGTCACAAATAAATACAGTAGATTGCTCTTAAACTCATACTTTAGAATGTTTATTACAGATGCAATTTCTGTCTTAACATAAATCAAAGTGCTTAAAGTGCCATATGATACCAAATGCTTAGTTTAACAGCAGAAAATTGAGCAAAAACTGTATACAGTACTTTATAGGTGCTATAAAATTCTTGTGCTTGTGGCCTCACCTTTTTGCATTGCCCAGATCAATCAAGTCCACTGAAAACTCTGAATAGTAAATACTCACGTGAAACAACGATTAGCTTTCAGAGTTTACTTCTTCTAAGTTATTACCGTCTTCAGTGAAGACGCTTCGCAATATGACAAAATTGCAAAGAAGCAGGAACTGCGTTTAACATGATTAAATTTACTTCACCATCATTAGACTATTATCCGTTCTCTGAAAGAAAAATCTTGTGCTTTGCCTCCAACATGCATTAGCAACCTGTTATGAAAGATCTATCGTATATAGGCATACAGACTTTTTTTTTTAATCACTTCATGTGGTAAGGAATGTGTTATTACAAAGCTCTCTGTGTCCTGTACTCTTCCTGTCTCATTCAAATATTATTGGACTTGTGTACATAATCTCCTTAAGACACGTCTAATTTCTGTAAACAGCTGGAAAAAGGCTGAGGAAGCATTTTTGCACCATAAATCTATCTGAGACCAAAGATCTTGGGCTAAGGAATCTCCTGAGATTCAAAAGGATACTCTGCCAAAGCAAACACCTCCTCCCCTCTCAGCTGAGTCAGACAACAGACCACAGTGCTGAGCCTTGCGGGTTTATTGCTCCTTTTTCTACGCATACTCATCAAGAAAGATTGCTCTTGGGTATTTCCCAACATTACTTAAAGCCCCTGGCTGTTCCCTAAGTCCAGTGGGTACCAGGCTGTATCTCTAATAGCCAAATCTGCTCAGGTAATATATAAAAAAATACCTGCAGTGAGAGTGTGCGAGCATCATTAATGATGTGTAGCTTCTCAGCCAAGCCAGCACTTTCTGGAGGCTTTTTTTTTAGTATTACTACCCAAGTACTTTGACCTAGCAGGTTGTAAAAAAAAGAGCTGGAGCAGACTGCTAAAATACCTCCTAATTAACTTTATTTAACTTCCTGTGAACAGGCTATCGTTTGAAAAAACGCGACGCAGGAGACCTCTAACCCTTTCCTTTCTGGACCGCTTTGCCCTAGCTGCCTGCTTTTGACGCCTGGAGACGTGTTTGCTCTTATTGCCAACACTGACCCTTCATGAAGAGGTGGGTGCTCCATGCCTGCACTCCCGCAGGCACTAACATGCCAACGCAGACCAAAGTGAGGGGCACGGAGCCCCGGGGCAGGCAGAAACACAGACAGATGCTGGTTCCTGTGCACACAGGGGCATCGCTGAGGGGTGTAACGCTACGTGTGGCAGCCACAGCACACGTATGTAATAACTTCTCCCTAGAAAAGGCCTCTGGACATATCACCTTTCCTCAGAGATCACCATTTCTGCATAGTTTTTCTGCTGTTTTTCATGGGCTGGTCTACACAGGTGTAATTTTGAAGCCAGCCCGTTTCCCAGCTGCTGGGTCTGGTTGCTTTATTGCATTGCTCTGAGAGATCGCTTCCCGCTTTCTCTGTGCATCCCAGCAGACACAGGAGTGAGCAGAGCTGTGGAATTTCAATCACCCTGCAGGTGGGCACTGCATGTATAGTCCAGAGCTTAATTCAGCGCTCTCATGATGTTGCTTTCCTAAGTGTAACCTGGAGAAGTTCAAAGTGTTTTTCACTTTGGAAACAGCTATTATGTCTAACCGTCATTCTAAGGAAAAAAAAGTTTATCAGAGGCTGCTCAGCATACACATATGTGTCTAGTACCAAATAATAAAGTGTCCAAAATGACCAAAGCATTTACTGGATACTCTGTCAGTGAAAATATGCATTCTCATAATATTTAAACATTTTTTAAAGTCTACTGTTTCTTTTAGCGGGATGAACATGCAGTATTTTAGAACCGAGCCCAGCAATTTCGGAAGGAAGCTTTGATTTTGAATAAACTGCTCCACGGTTGGTGCGACACACTGCCACCGCTCGCTGGCCCAGCAGCCCTGGGAATGAAGGAAGTTCACACCCTTGACAAGGACTTTGTTTCCCTCCCTCTGGCCAAAGACCAAGTGAGAGCAGTGCAAAGGCGCTCTTTGTCACCAGGCCGAGACTTTTCAGTCCTTTGAAATGAAAGCATATAGAAACACAGAAACGGATGGGAGAAAGAAACTGTTTCCCACTGACTCCAGTGCAGGCCCTGCAGTATGCCCTTAATAGCCCTGTAAGTATATAATGTGCATAGTTCACCACGTAGATATCATTCTGTTCTTAAATTGATGTATATTACTACCACCCAGTAATTTGGCTAGCAGGCTGTCATACGTTCTAAGTACGCAAGAAGAACCTCTCCTTTCTAAGTGCAGCATAAAGCCTTGTGGTGTCCCCACCTAGCTCTGTATTTGTCTCCCTCAGCTACTTGGATTCCAAAAGCAGATCTCCTGTCAAAGTGCTTTTTCTCTCCCCCCAAGGCCAAATATTTTATGCACATCAAGCAGTTCCTCATCAGGCATTTCCTCTGCCCTCAAGTTACCGAACTTTTCTGGAGAGGTTTCAAGACATGGGTAAGGTGGGTGGTTTCTTCTCTCCTCCTCTCTCTAGGATGCAGCCCAGAGTTGAGCAGAACTTTTCAAGCAAACAGCTTTATTCAGTGGCACTGGTGTTCCCTGAACTTTGTCATTAATTGCTTTGCTGATACACCTGATCGCTCCTTCCCTTGCAATTGAATCCTCTCACCTTTGTGCGATTCGCTTCTCACCATCTCTCCTAGGCCCTAGATCTGAGGAACTGCTTTCCACTTTTGACCTGTAAGTGTATTTGGTTGAAACATCTCTTCCACGGGGCAACCTTCTGCTTGAAGTCCTCTTTATCTAGGTACAACCTGCTGCAGAGCACCAGCTCTTTCCTGACAACACCCTGATAACTATTGCCCTGCTTTACACGCACTCTTATCCAGCAATTGTTATTCCAGGAGACACCCTGCCATCCATTTTTAGCTTCCTGATTTATGGTCACTTCCCCTTTGCTCCAGTGCTCCAGCATTTACATGAATTCTTATTCTAGCTGCAACGCTTTCGGCAGGTGGCACAGCATAAGTAGATACTTCATCTCTTGCAGGAATTCTCAGAATTCACTGATCCTGCATGATTGTCCACAAAGAGCAGCAAAGAATCAAGACAAGCTTGATGTAGTTTCACCTATTAGTTTCTTAAAAAAAATAATTATTCTATACCTGTATTTGACACGTGTATGATAAATATTCTTCCTCGATTAAGACCGTTCAAAATAAAACCAAGAAATGCAAAATCAGTATCATTCCAATAATTCTGAGTCTTCTCCACATATCCAGCTTTATCTCAGAGTGTGAGGCTTTGAGCTGTTTCATGACCTCACAAAAGTGATACCATGGGAAAAAATCAGAAAAAGCTGTCATTTAGAAGAAAAAGAGGAAAAAAAAATATAATTTTAAAAAGCATAATTCCTTCCTCATTGGCAAAGAATTGGAAGTTAGCAGTTTACCTACCTGGAGAGGAGGAAAAAATTTCCCAAACTGATAATCAAAAATAAAATGAGGGCAAGATCTTCTGCCTAAGCATTTGTTAAAGCAAGGGGCTGGAGAGGGGGGTGAAACACACAGTTTTCTCTTTCACTTTCCTTCAAAGAGTGAATGAAAAATTATTCTGCACAGCAAGGAAATCACTTGTAACATAATTCAGAAAATATATTGTTTCCTTTAGAAGCAACTTGCTCAACACTTGATTTCACACTTTCATTCCTTAGAGATTACAAGTCTTTGCATTTTTATATCTCGGAGTTCACCACCTTGTGGTTTTGAAGTACAAACAACTTCATAAATATTATTCATAGCATTAGAAAAAAAAATCAAGTAGGTTCATGTTCTTCTACATAAATGACAAGTGAATAAATACCAGTTATATGGGTGACTAACTGAAATATTACACTAACGTTTCCTGGCACTACAGGCATCTCACAACTGCTGTACACGGAGGTAATCAATACTGAGTAAATGCGCGTTAAAGCTAACATTATCCCCGGGCCAGAGTTTCAATGAAGGGTCATTCTAGCATTCTTAGCCTGGAAAATTCTACCTTATGTTAAGACACTTTGTTTCTTCGATGGGACTCACCTTCTTTCTACAACGTAGGGACAGGTGGAGAGGATGATGTAGTGGTATGCATGCATCCTTTCACTGTATATACTGCATGCTTTGTATATATAGCATATATTGTTATGTGTATGTCCACAGGTGGTATGTAAAATGTGTATATTGATATATTTCTGTATGAAGTTCTACACTGGAGACATGAGTTCATATCCATGAGTGCGTGGAGAAGTAAACACCATAGCCCCAATGGCCCTGTACAGCAGCTAGCCAAAAGACGCGGTCCCTCCCTCCCTCCTGCATGGCCAGAGCCAGGGAAGTGCCCGGCACCCAGAGCTGCAGAACTGCCCGGGCTCCGTCCGGGGTCGGGGCTGAGCACAGAGGGCACACGCTCCTGACCCTGCTGCCAAGCAAGGTGTCCTTCCTTGACTCGTGCAGGTAGGAAAAATTGTGCTGTGCCTGTCACCTGTTTGCAACCTGAGCAGCAAAGCACAGTTGTTCCTGCACTCTGGGTGCTTCCTTTCAGAAAGCAGAGAAAGAACAAAGACTTCTTTGAAAGTAAACTTGTTTGAGCGTAAGCAAATGTTCTAAGATGATTCTTATTGGAAATTATGCTATGCTTGTATAACCTTTCACTTACAACTTGTTTTATTTATATATTGACTTCTTCCATTTAGGGAAATCCTAAATTACATCCATTTCTTAACACCAGCAGTAGGGCAACACAACAAGAAAGCGATCCCAGTGACACGGGAAGGCTGTGACCTTCTCTTTCCCTGCTTCCATCAGGAATGAAATTCCCAATAATGCTAATATTTAAATTACCGTAACTGGACATATAAACCAGGATCTCATGTGGATGAGTAAGGCAACTCACACTACGCTGAACTGCTTTGGGCACCTCCTGTGGACTCTGTTTTGATTCCACACCATTCAGACGTGCAGATACCCTTCTGAGCTATAACAAGTTGTTTGCTGTTTTTAACCAGAGCGCAAGACCGAAGAGAAAGCTGACCTCCAGCAAAGAGCTCACACCATGCAGTCGCCTGTACAGGAAACTTCTGAGCACTCCTCTTCATCCCTTGAATATCCCCGGTGTTTCCCTTCAGCCTAGGAGGGATGGCTTGGAAAGGGCTTGTACTGCCTTCACCTATCCCAAGCTGTTGGAATTCCCTCTGTCTCAGGTGCTCCATGTGTCAATGACTGCATGCTCCACGAAGAGCAGTTTTAGCTTCTAGTGAACTCCAGCTCCCTCTTCAGAGTTCCCAACACTTTCCTCACACAGATCTAGCCCAGGGTCTGCATGGTATCCAAGAGATGAAGTTTTAGTGTAGAAGAAATTGAAGAGAAAAAAAATACAAATTTTCTTCTTTTCTCTTATCTGGAAAGCAAATGCAAAAAATTTTCTGGAAACTTGAGCAGTCCATTCATGGCACATATCAACAATGAGATCTGCAACCACAAAGCATTCAAATAAAATACAATAAAGCAGTGAACTGCTGTGACACTTTTATTTCAAATATCTACCATCTAACAACAAATGCCAAGCATACTGCTTTGTAAAATTATAAGGAACATAAAATGGAAAGAGAAAACTGAAGTCAGGAAAGGGAACAGATAAAAACCCTGCTTTTGAGAATGACGCCAAGTAATAACATCGCATCCTGGCCCTTGCACAAAATCTGGAGTGTTTGCTTCCCTTGGCAAACTGCATAAAATCACACTTCATCCAGCTTATAGTTACACTCTAAACAATAAGTGCTTTAGGGCAGACTTAGGCTCTGAGATCTCCAATTTAATGCCCTGCTATCCAATTTACATAGGACTTGCTGGTGAACAAGAATTAACTCTTAATTTCTTTGGGGAATGCATCCCTTCGACTCTTTCCAAGCCCTGGTAACAACCGTGTTATTTTGGATGTCCTTTCTGTGCTGCGTGGGAGTGTTTACATCACTACAAAAAGAGACGAAACAAACGATTAGTGCTCTTATAACTTCTTAAAATCTGATTATTCCAGGGAATTAGAGAGTCAGTAGATGTAGAGTAGGAGGTGAAAGAGGTGGATCAAGGCACTCGCATCTGGCACCAGCAAGCGCGGAGCATCCATGCTTCCTTCTCCTCTTGCAGCCAAGCTGCAGACACAGTGCTCACCTCACAAAGGAGCCAGGATCAAATGTGGTTTTTTATTAAAAAGTAACATTTTGCAATGACATTTTTAATGTCATTAAATTTTGGAAAAAGTGGCATTGTCCTTGGTAATTCCTCAGCCCAGAGTAGCATGTATACGCTTCCCAAAGATTACATTTTTCTCCAGTAAAATTAGTCCTGGATCCTGAAAGGCACCTCTGTGCGACTGAGGATCTAGACCTGTATGTCTGAGTAAGATTGAGATGTTTTACTGTTTAGGTTTAGATGATTTAGTGGACAAATGTCACAACTATTCACACTGTGCAAAAACATAGCTTTGATAATCAGGTGTTAAAAATCTGCACCTCTAAGGAGTCAAAAATCTCATGTTCCAAAGTCAGTTCACGTGTACCAAAGTCACACTGCAAACTAATCATAATTCTTCACCTTCGTATAATTTTTTGCCTAGAACCTACATTTTCAAGTTTTCTCTTCCTTTAAAGGCTGCCTGTTGCCACGCTCAGCTCTGCTTTTCTTGCTGAGCACTGAGCAAATTCTCAGTATATTAGTATGCTTGAACAGATCTGTCACGGTTATGAAAAGTATTACACATGCCAAAATATTTTGACTGACAAAGTGAAAAACACTTCCAGCATCCCAAGATCCCTATCTGCTGTACGCCTTGTGAAGAACTGGCCCAAAATAAAGTGATGTTGGTGGTTATTACCACTAGCAGATTGGTTATTTGGTAATTTCTAAGAAGCGCCTCAGCCCTGGCAGAGCTGCGGCGTCAAAAACCCACGAGGTGAGGGGTAGGATGGAGTACTGATCCCCGGGCAGCAGTGGAGTTTTAGACAAGACTTGTGTGACACACAGCACTCAAGTTCAGCCCGGACACAAGTGAAAGCAGCATTACTCGCTGCTGAAAATTATTTTGCTCCACAGAAAAAGGAAGCAAAGCCAGGAGCCCTGCGCTCATCGCAATAACCCTGCAAGGAGTCTGCAAAAGAGGCTTTAGCAGAAAATGCAGCCCTCGGGTTTAGGCTTCCATGCTTTCCAGACTTTGCTTTTTCATGAATGTAAATAACAGCAAAACAAGACACCTCAATAAAAGCTTTCACTCAAGTGTGACTCTTTATAGGGATCTTCCATAAAGGACCCTCCTGCCTCCATCCCGATCTGTCCCAACATCATTTCAGCTTCTAGTGTAGTTTTTCCTCGCCCTGGCTCCCATTTTACTGCATTTTCTGCTCAACAAGTGAGACCAAAGGCTTTTTATAAGCTTCTTATACCAACACCTGAAAGAGCAATGCTGTTCTCAGCACATTCCCAGCCTTTATCCCCTGGGAATATTTCCCACAGACAGCCTCATGCCCTGTGTCCCCCATAGGAAAAGTAATTTTCCTACAAAACTGAAGGGCTGGGATTTTCAGGGAGATAATGTCATGGACGTTACGCCCAGGAGATAACATTTTGATAGCCAGCCCTGGCCCCGGCACGGTCATGGAAGGTGTCCAGCAGCGGCATGTAGCCCAGCAACCTGCCCCAAACACCGAGTGCTTCCAGGAAATGAAAAAGAAACACAGCTATTTTAAACAACCCTTTCACAGGTCCCACGGGACTGGGAAGAACTGGTGGATGAATCACTGCTCACAAAACATGTCTTCAAGGAAGTCAGAAAAATAAACGGGTTCCAAATGTCATAATTGGCTCCCTGGGGGACGAGGGGGAACCTTTGCTGAAGCCTACAACCATGTTTCTGCCTACAGCTGTACCACCCCGACCTTGATGTGCGCAGCTCCTGGTTTCATCACAGTTTGGGCAGGGGGGTTCTGTAAGAACAGAAACCGTGTCCGGCGGTAAACGGTCTTGCTGACGCAGCATGATGTGTTGAATCTGTAAGAATATCTTTGTGCTCTTGCAATGCTTTTCTCATTTATGTGTGCACCGGGTACTCGGCAAATAGATTTAGCAACCAGGCATTGTTAAACTAAGGTATGCTCCTCCTTTCAAGATTTATTTTGTATGCTTACTATTAATATCTGCCACGGCAATCCTGCAGTTTCTTGGAGTTAGCGCTAAATGTTGGCCCTGAAGTGACAGTTTACTGTTGATGCTGTTGTCTTTGGATAAGCTGTAGAGCCCAACAACAGTTCATCAAAAGTCCAGCTCCCAAACAGCAACTCACTCCCAGGGCTTGCCGGATGCTCCTGCACTCCCACCTGAGGGGCTGCTGGTTGTTCTCATCACCTCTCAGATAAGGGATAAGCAAGAAAAAACAGGGGTAAAACCGAGGAGTTAATGTCTGCAATTCCTTTTCTGATCAACAACTGCAAAGCTGCTTCAGAGCCTGGACACACGCTGGCTTCATAAACAAGTCATCCTTTTTTTAGTCTGAGAAAAGTCTGCAGCCTACTTCAGAAAAATGCAAAAATATCCAACTTCTTTTTCAATTCTGTGTTTTTATTTAATTAGACAGATCAATCAGGGAAATCTGAATTGCTTAAAATGTCGGCAAGACTGTCCTGAACAAGACTGTCCGAAACTCCTGCTCCCTCTTTACTTTGCTGGCAGATGGAAGCAGCAAAAATAACTGAAGGGAAAAAAAATCATTTTCCTAACACTTCACAGAACTAGTGGAAAGTATTATATGCTACTGTTCAGGATGGATTACAATTACAAATGTCTCAATGTCACCTTTGCTTTCGTATCTAAAATTCTGTTCCTTTCTCAAGCTCTCTCATGACGCCATGATTGCAAGCGAGCTTGTAGAAAAGAACATTGTCACACCAAATCCTCACAGGAGAAACCTCATGAACAAAACAGAGAGGAATTGTATTGGCAGACATAATTGCACAGTGTCTAACAAAGAATGTAAACAGATACAGCTACCTACAGACTTGACAATATCTGTAGTATCTGCTATATATGTATGTCTACAAACATGCACAAACACACGTATGCAGCCCTCACCAGTGTCACACAAACTGTGGGCCAAGATCAGGTGCAATACCATAAGTAAAGGTTTTTATAACTTTTACCCTGACAAACCCATGATTTTTCCTGTGATAAACAATCACCTTTATTCTCAGGAGAGTCAGCCAGTGAGAGATGGGCTACATGACTTCCCCAGGTCCATTCCCATCCCACTGTCTGTGATTTTTGGTGTTGATCTTCCACCATCTCGTATATTCGTAATATAACAGCAGATTTCTGTTACCTTCTCTAGCTCATTTAAAACTTTCTTTAATTTCAGTCAGGTCACATCATGATCCAGATTTCGATTTTCAGGTACCTTCATTATTTGTATAAGAAAATGTTTTCTGCCACACTTACCATGAGCAGTTAGACTGTTCCTGCCAAAAATCTGTTTGACTTAGGAGCAGGTGGCTTGTGACTCTTTCACTGGGATTGCCAGGCATTTCCTCTTTCAGTCAATTGCCTGCCTTCATAAGTGAAATATTAACATCAAAACCCACTCCATTTTCAGTGTCTTGTTAAGAAACAAATTTTTATGCCTAAGTCAAATTTACTCCACTCCTAAAATCCTGCATTCACTACAAATATGCAAAGTTGCTTACTAGAATCCAGAAGGCTAGAAAAAATAAATCATTAAATATAAATACCTAAATCATAACACCTGTATAATCTCAGCAAAAACTAATGTGTTCCAGTAGATTTTGGTTCTCTTCATAGTTGCAAGGTTGCATACAGAAGAATATTTTTATTTGGCTACCTCAGAAGTTAGTAAGGGTGCCTAGTTTGTAACATCACTTGTGAAAACCAGCTAAAGGCATTTCCTTCTACCTTTGTACGCGGCGTGTTTCTTTGTGCCTTTTTATTCCTAATTCCTCAGTTACAATAAAACACGGGCGATGTAAGAATTCACCCTGCCACTACAACCAGACCCCAAGCAGTGCCGGTGTTCACTATGAGGCACTTGCACAACTGAGACTTTTTTTTTTAACAAGGTCACACTTCACCGATTTAATACTACAAACCCACATAATTACATTGGGCTCCACCTAGAAGGCTGAATGAAAGCTCTGCATAAGTAATTCGAGGTTAAATCTGTAGGCTTCCGTACTGACAAATGTTCAGAGTGCAAAATGGGGATTGCATTTATGCCCATGAGGAAACGTTGGTTCAGAGTACCGTCCTCCCGGCTTTTGCTGTCTGTGGTGATGTATTATATTACTAGGCAAAATGACATTGCTCTCACCAGTGCTTTATAGAATCCCCTGCCTTCTCTTCTCTGTCCATGAACATGTTCTGCCTTGCCTGTGCTTTCTCTGGGCACACCTGCAATTGCAATCCGTGCAGGGCCAAGCACTGACTGCTGAAAATCCTCAGCTACTATGGAAGTACTTTATTTTTCTCCATCTCTGTCTGCAGCTTGTGCATTATAACAAAGTTATAACAGTTAAAAATACATGTTTAACCCTCTGAAGAGAGCCTCTAGACTATGGTGTACCAGTATATACAGAAACCACAGCGACAAAGGAACTTGTATTCCACGTCTCAATTTAAATCATGACTGCACTACATCAAGTTACTTTGGAAAACACTTTCATTTTAACTCAGGTCAGTACAAAAGTCCAGTTATTGCAATTAAAATTGATCTATTATTGCACAGAAGCCAATGTATAGCAGACTTCTTGAACCTCATCTCCTGCTTAGGAGATTCCCAAACATCAAGAGGAAAAATCCACATATACAATCAGCAGTGTTTTTATTCAAAATGAGCACTAATAGTACTTAACCAAGCATTCATTAGAAATTAAACTGGACGATGCTATTGAGAGAAAACCGCTATTAAAAATTAGCCTGTCTCTAGCATAAGCAGCAAATTATGCATCATTTTAAAAAGTGAATCTTTGTCTTGTTGTGATGAGATTTTATTGTACCCTTAAAATGTTACCACCAGAATATATGTTTTTAATATTGATAACAATTACCTTATTGAAGAGGCTCATGGACCCGGTGGCCAGTAGTGCGGTGGTGGAGACAAGCCATAGGTTTTGCCAGGGGAAGGAAAAGGACTCAGTGGCAATGGGAGGTCATCAGCATTTCCCATTATTGTGCTTTAAATACGCTCAGCATTCACTCCTCTGCTATTGTTTCTGTCATTCCCCTTCAGAAGCAAGGTCAGCCAGGACTATTTAAAAAAAGTCAAAATAAAATGTCAATATGGGTTTGAGCTATCTGTATGGAAAACTCTGTGATCGTCATGTCTTACACAGAAAAAAAGTAAAAGTTCCCCCCCATTTTCTTTTACACAATAATTTCCCTTAGATCTTCCAGATTTGTTTGGACAAGACCAAGAATGGAATACTATCCTCAATTAAAAAATTCTTTCAAAAGGAAAGGGTGGATGTGATCAGGGATTCAGGAAGGAAATCTTAAACACGATGTTCACAGCAGTACTTCAATGGTGTGTGTCACACATCTGTCTATTTTTTTTTTGCTTCATATACATGTTGCAATGTATTTAGTTCATGAACATATTACAGATGTGAAGCCCAGTCCTACCTAACAGAAGATTATATCATCAGACTCTTAAACTGGCAGCAAATCATTTCATCTGAGATGTCGACACAAATACTTTAGCACATTATAGTAACACTTCATTACAACTATATCAGGAAGAATAAAATTCAATTGTGGATGCATTTTTTCTTTAAAAAAAATTAGCAAAACCATCCTCGACATAGTTTTACATTGTAACCCAAACCACACATCTCCCGCTAACTTTGATTCAGTACAGACAGTCTGACATTAAAAAGCAGCTCCCCCATAAAAGGAAAATGGCACAGAGTTGTGTTTGATGCATCACATACAACTTCTGATCAGAACTAGCTGTATCCCAAGGTTTCATTGCTAATGTATTAGTGTCAGCAGCAGAACCAGAGATCTTCCAACAGAAAATGTCAAATTTGCATCTGTAAAATCTAAAATAGTAATCTCGTTTCTGCTGTAAATTGCATTTTCTTAATGACTCGGGAGGGTATCAAACCCAAATCCCTGACATTTCACCTGGATTTTGTGAAACAGCAGAATAATTTCCCAGATCACACCGTTTGCCCTGTCAGGAGAAGCTCAGCTAATGAGTTAGGTGCATTTTGCTGGTGATAACAAACACAGTGCTAGAAAGGCTGGTCACCAGCTGAAAAATAATGTGTTCTACAAATTGGAGGAGAAAACCAATGACTGCTCAATGCTGTTATGTCTAGATCTACATATGCAAAAAAAAAAACCAGCCAAAAACCAGGTCTGTGGTTTATGCTGGAGCTGGGCATAAACATCTCCTGATCTATACCAAAATGACAATCATTTCCAGGGAAACTGATCAAATATCACATTCCTCATCAGTAAAAAAACGTAAAATTCTTAGGTCTTGACCTACCAATCTGCTGATGTGTAAAATTAGAGACCAGGGTGTAGATTTCCCAAAAAATCTGATAAAATATATCAAACATTTGAATATACCAAATGCTTATTTTTCCAGACCAGAACTACCGTTTAGACTATACACGACGCAAAACATTGCTCATTTTCGTTTGCTCTGTTTCTGATAGAAGCTCTTAATATAAAGGAAAATTGCTAAATATCAATGTCTATTTCAGCATATTTTTACATTTTTACAATGGCACGTAGTGAGAGGTGACCACACAAGCGGTCAGCTCACTCCCTGCCATAGCCTGATGCCCTTATGCAGCGTTCAGCTCATGGCAGCAGAGGTTTGCCCAGGTTACACAAGCTCACTTAAATTTAACAGCAATGAAAGTTGAAGAACTTTCTCCTCGTAGTCTCTCCAACTGGAGTTAATGTCGCTGAAAATTACTGTTTAGTGCTCTTCCACTGTTCTTCACAAACTGTTTTTTCCTTGAGCTTTAAATGGCTGAAAATCTTTTAGTTGGTCTTACTACGGGATCAAAGGCGCCGCTATCATAGCTTTCGGTTGTCACTTGGATTTTTTTCAGTATAAACAGTGTTTCAGTGATTATAATGTTCATGAAAAGTACCACATTGGCCACACTGAAGTCTGCGCTTTGTAAGCAATGTTCTTTCTCCCTGTTTTCTTTAATCCTTAAACCTAACGGAGAGATTTTCATTTTGGCTCCACCATCACCCTGCTGACTAACCCCAGCTACGCAATGGGGACAAATAAACACAATCCTTCTTATACGTTTACGTGAGGAAACAAGTATGTATTTGTCAAAACAGTATGACTAATCAAGAAAGAGAGATCATTTTCTAAGAAGTTCTGGGAACATACGGTGATGCAGAGAAGGACAAAGAAGGAATTATTCCTAATCAGAACCGAGAAAATGAGATTATCATGAGATAGAGCAGTGATAAGAAAACTGTCATTGACCAATGAGAGACGTACTAAGAAAACAAACCATTCATTAGTACATAAAGGAGATAATATATCTCTGAATGACTTAAAGAACTGGAGACAATTGCTCTAATGATTTCCTTCCATATTCACCTAATGCTCAGTGTAAAAATATAGTTCCAGTTTATTTTTTAAGCCACATGAGTAG
This sequence comes from Ibidorhyncha struthersii, assembly GCA_013398815.1. Lineage (NCBI taxonomy): Eukaryota > Metazoa > Chordata > Aves > Charadriiformes > Charadriidae > Ibidorhyncha > Ibidorhyncha struthersii. The sequence goes on along the minus strand of VZSZ01007377.1, from coordinate 258,723 downwards.
TATCTGCAATAACCAAATATGAACCTCGCAATGAAAAAAAATTACAATATGGATTTTGGTTTGTTCTGTGAGATGGTTTTAGAAGCTCCTGAAGAGTAACCTGCCTTTATTGCTATCAGGGTGATCAATCTGCTCCAGGACTGCATCGTCTGGTGTTATGGGAAACCCTGCAGAAGAGTAAAGTTAGTGACCTGCAAAATGTCATCACACCATTTTATAGGTGTGAGGTGAAAACTGGATAATATATCTACTAACATGAATACAGATTACAGTATTTAACTTTGAGCTAATCTTAAAAAAAGCAAGCACAAAATTCAGTATGGGAAGATAAAATGCCACACATAAATCAATTAATCTCTGAAATGTCTCCCTGCAATAAAACTTCTTCTTACCAGATAATTAACAATAAATTCTACCTATTTTCCAGCCTGAATAACATCCTGAGCTAATCAAGGGAACCTTTCAATGAGGAATATTTGTGTGTGTGTGTGTTTCATCTTTTGTCTGAGAGATGTCAGAAATTATTAAGAAATACATAAACTAGGATCACCTTTTAGGTCTGTCTGCCCAGAACAATCCAGGAGCAAAAGCATGGGATTGTCCCCAACTGTGCTTCCACTAGTGCTTTGGCTTTCGATGATACGAGCCAGGGACCTTACAGCTCAGCATCCGTGGCTCCTGGCAAGAGCAGACCCCTGGAATCGGTTGCTGCCACGGACAGAGCGAGCAGCAGTCACAAAGGAGAGGACAAACGGGAGGATATAGGGAGCAAGACATAGAAAATGTGTTTCCTCTCAATTGTTACTCGTGCTGGATCCTGTCAAACACGTCACCTTGCAAGAAAGACAGTTTGTGATACAATGTTGGAGAATTTAGCATTCAAAATCACTCATTTGTCCCCACCTTATTTAAAACACTAACTGGGGCGTCATTCCCTTATTGTGCAAATATTTAATGCCTTGTTTAAACATTGTGCAACTGAACACTTCAAAAATTATTGTTCTGTTGCAATAGTTATTTAACAGTGACATACATTAAATCTTTATAAAATCAGTGTCAAAAAGCTGGTATTTCAAGGGGATTTTTATTGCTATCAGCTACAAGTAAATGTTAGCCTCAAACAAATGAAAATAGTTTGTGTGTGGGGCGAGAGGTCATGACTTAGCATCCATCTGGATCTGCTGAAAGGAATTTAATATAAACAGTGCTTTAGAGGCTTCATTTTAAACCCCATCTTTGGGAGATCTGGAGCACTGTCCAAACACCTCCTGAGAGGCAGCACAGCTCTAAGAGCTGTACAAAGGAAGGAAAGACTCTAACCAAACATCACAGGCTCTGCCCAAACTTACGGCTGACTTCCTTTGTGACAGCCATCAGTGGTACAAAATACTCAAATAAGTGTGTATTCCTATCAGCATTTCATCTTTAAATGGCTGCTTTAATTTCTGTTTATTTTTAAGCAGGCCTGAGCATGCATCCAAGATCCATTTGTTACAGTTTTACAAGGCAGAATTGTGATTTCAGTTCATTAATAGGCATTATTTATTGCTTGTGTTTATTCTTGGCTCTGTGTGATTATATCTCACTGGGCATGTAAGGGATTTGTTTGCTGAAGCCAGTCTATAAACTAAGATTTCTGTGTTCCATACCTGTTCCATAATGAAAAGAAAATTATCCAAATACGTTAGCAAAATATTCTGTGCCTCCTTTTTAATGTCAGAATAACAGTGATGATAATCTGCAATTATTTACTCCCCTGGATATAATATGTGGCCTTTCACTTTCCTTGGGTTTTGGTCATTTCATATATATTCCAATTTTCTAGCAAAATATAGTTTCTGATTCCATTATTTATTTCTTAAATTTAGCCATCTGCTATAAGCCCATCTCATTTCACAAGCCCAGCAACCCCCAAGCAAAGTCAATCCCAAGAAACACCCTCCAAACCTTTCATACCGACATGTTGAGCACTTCACTTTTCTGCCAGACTCACTCCTGAGATGCCAGCACTGCAACACATGTGGCATCGGTCTTGTACACTTGATAAAAGTTAAGAAACTAAAAATAGCAGTAAATGCAGTAAATCTTAGCTTTGTGACTGTTCCCCAAAGTAGACAACTTTAAATGTGGTCCTATTATGAAATACACGCTCAAGAAAACCCCGAAGAATTAGTGGTGTGTATAGCATTAGTCGCTTGAAACGGCTGAAGACATTGCTCAGCAACACGGAGTTTCATGCTGAATTCCCCAGGTACATACAATATCACCATTAAAGGGAGAGGATCCAGACTGCATGTACTTTGTGTTACTAGAATTGATGCTAGCACATTTATACCGCAACCACTGTTCATATTTTGGGGAAGTATACTAAAAGAGGATCCTATAAATGCTCATGTGCTTGAGAATTTCTGTGCTTCTCTGTTTCACTGGGTTCACAAAGGTTTTTTCTGCAGTTAAACGCGTGACACTGTAAAAGGTATTGATTTGATACACTAAAGCTAGAGTAGGTATTGAAAAAAATGGCACTTGGTTTCAAACACCTTAGGGAGAGAGAGCAGAACGGGAGATTCAAGATGATTTACACCATCAAACATCACTTGTGAACTGGAGGAGCCTCCAAGCAACAAGACGAGAAGTCCTGATGGATAGTTCACTGGAAAAGTTTGTTAACAGGACAGGAGCAGTTAAAAGAGAGGTCTGAAGCTTACTTGTGACTGTTTTACTTCTATAGGATGTTGGCATGGATTTTAAAAGCAACATAAAAGTATACAAAATAATGGAAACAGATAGCATCAATCAATCTGCAGGCTTTTGCCCAGAAGGGGTTACTCGACCTTCTCGACTGACACGGATATCGCAGTCCCTTACATGTCAAGTGATATTCCTGTACTGACCCAAATAACGTGCATTTAAGTGATGGCTTTCAAGTCCTTTCACTTTTCCTGGCTCTAACAATTCTGGTCAAAAACAATACCATAAGTTTAACAGGAGACCAAGTCAAAGACCTTGAAGGTAATTCATGTCTCTGTGAGCATTTATTGGCTTCAACTGCTTTCTCTCTTCTTATTTTTCTATTAGTTCCCTATGGAACTATTACAGCTACACAGCAAACTTCCCCATAGGCCAATCAACACGTACGATACACAGGTTTTTAGAAAACTTGTCTATTGTACACTCACTCTAAACAGAAGATACTTCATTTTTGGCTTTAACATAGCCTGCCCTTTTGTAAAAATGCAACATGTACATTTTGAGCACTAACACCTGCAGGAAACACGGTCTGTGTTGAGTCATATATAAAATCCATTGGGAAAATTCTGTTACCTGGGCGTGCAAGAAGGGCCTCTGTTGCTGCTGACGCTGAACACACGTTTGTTTTTTTAAAAAAATCCTATCCATAATCAGAAAGATTTAACACTAGTCAGAAGCCTTCAAAACCAATTTCCCTGAAAAAAAAGGGCCACACTAAAACCAACATACATATTTTTATGCCTGTGCTTAACCATAGGCAAGGTCAGCCCAGCAATGCATTAGAAGATCACCTATTCAAAGCTTGATTTATGCAGGCAAAAATCTGGAGACTAATTACACAGAAAAATAGGCTCTTGTGATTAATTATTGAGAATAAAATCACGCTATAATGGGGGGGGCATAAACAATTCACTTAAAATCAAGTAACAGAGCTTGTTTTTAACTGCAGCAAGATGCTGAAGTTAGAACTAGAAAAGTTGCAAAACAAAATAAACGGAAGTTTGTCCAAATTCATTGTATTATATTACAGTCATCTGTTAGTGATTATGAGCCAATGAGGTCTGTTGTAAAATGCTTACAAAGTATATAGAAATAGTCTTCAAATGTGAAACAAATTAGGAATAACTGGCCTCTAAACAAGCATTTGATGTATGAAAAAAGATGGTAAGAAAATGAAAACCTCAGAACGCTTTTTAGACCAGCTGCCTGAAACAACCCTCATTTCCATTTCTAAAGTGTCCAAGTCAGATGTGGCATAAGCGTGATGCAAACCACCACACAATGTTAATGTTGGGAAATTTGCCATAATGTACAGTTTGTTAAAGAAGAACGAAGAAGGGAGGAGTGAGAGAGGCTTATTAACATGTAACTTACACCACCGCCGTCCTCTTTGAATTTGGACCAAGTCAAATGGGATGAGAAGTAAAAAGATATTCTAGAAGGACAAAACCTACATGCACTGCATTCTAGCTAATGAGAATATAGATGTCACTTCGAGTTAGATCACTCACTTCGGTTCCTTTTGTTCAGATACTACATGCAGTAAGGCTGCATTTTTACTGTCACCAAAGTATGAAGTAAGTGAGCAGAGCCTAGCTTGAGGCCTGACTGTTAGAGGCCTGACTTTCATCTTTTAAGGGACACATAAAATCGGGGTTTAAAATAAATACATTTTCTAAATGTTGTGGAAGCGGCAAATGACTGTGTTTGTACGTATTTAGGAACATCCCCCCAGCCCTGACCTGGACCTGTCCAAGCATTTGAGCTTTTATTTTCCCAAGTCAAAATGCTTCTTTGTAAATTCAGAGTCGTATTTGATGAGCAGCAAATTATAGCAACAGAATCTCTACAGCAATTTAGGAAATTGCCATGGAAATTCCTTCTAGTCCCTGCTTTGTGATAGAGGTTCTCTGTCATTGTCGTACTGACCTTGCGGTCTCGGTTATTTGCAACCTCTTTGTTGCACACGGGAGGAAGGAAACAACCATATCACTGACAGCGATGCTGACCGAAAAAAGCAGGAAAAGGAGAACATAAGAGGGAAAAGGAAGTACCTAGAAAGTTATAGATGGGTTCAAAGCCTCACGGCTCAGGCATCAGAATTTTGCAGCTTTTTCCAGCATGAGTGACAAAGAACCAGATCTACAAGCTCTTACTTCTCTTTAAGCTCTTGCTTCTCTTTAAGGTCTTACTTCTCTTTAATCTCTTACCTCTTTTTAAATTCTGGGCTCTTTTTAAGGTCTTAGCTCTCATTTAAGCCTCTGAACTCCCACGAAACCTAAGGCACTAAAACCATGAGCGTGAAACCTCTGTGCAGGTTGGTTTTAACTTCTTTTCTCGAACAGGGACACCTGCAGCACATGAGTACACCAATGTCACGAGTTGGAGAAGCTGGCCCTTCGCGATCCTCGCCTCCTCCCTTCCCACCCTCTGTTATGCACCCTACACCAAAGCTTTTCTCACCAGCTTCACCGCGCTGCTTACCCTTCTGTGGCCTGTGCTTCCTCCACTCCCGTGATGTCCTCAGCCGCTTGTCCTACCTCCAGAGCACTGCTGTGAGAACTGAAGTGCATGAAGCGAGCTGGTAGCATCAGGATACAATTGGCACTGCTCAGACCTCCCGTGTCAGCTAAGGAGAATCACGCTTTGTATTTCATTTTAAAAGTAACATCGGAGCTGTCATCACAGCCAGGATAAATGAGAAAAGACTGGATCATGGTTTCTTCTAGCTAAAGAGAAAATATTAGAGACAAACATGGCAAGTATTTCAATACGGAAAAAATTAGCCGGCTCCCTCTGCAAAATTTTATAAACACTTCCCTCCAAAAATATATTAAAAATGCCGTTGACCTCTAATAAGCACCTGTGTGACTCCAGGTACGATGTTAAGTAAAGCAGTGCGCTGTAAAACTGGGAGAGATGTCAAATTAATCTAAAGTTAAACTTTCTATATGGGATATAACTCAGGTGCAGATGACAAGTTTGGCCCCTAACTTAGATAAAAGAAACTTAATTTGCTGCATAATTGACGCCGCCAATTAAGACTGAAAGCAAAAAACCCCAAACTGCATAGCTGCACACTTTTCAGCACTTACTGAAATTGTCTGAATTTACTAAAACTTTACCGTCTTCTAGTACAATTGGTATCACAGAACAAATTATGTTACCTACCAAGTACAAATCCTGGAGGAAACTGCCACACAGGATACACAGACTCTCTGGGGATGAAGACAAAAAGCTAAATAACAGCAAAAAAAGAGATGGGGAAAGAATATTTGTAATTCTGTCTAGAACCATCGTGTATTACAGAAAAACAATCATTAGACTAGGGTAGGGGTATAGGTGCTGTGAAAGGACACTGGGCTAAATGAGCTCTTGGCCTGACCCAATGCAGCTGCCTTCGTCTTACATGTTCACCCAAAACATGGTGCATTTCTCTTAATGACTGCAGAATTCGTTACAAAGAATTCGTAACAATGAATTTGTTAACAAGAGACAAAAAGGAATAAAGTAAGTTGCAGAAGGGGCAAAACAGAAACAGCATGGGGTTTCTGGGAAGGTAAGAAAAAAGGGAGGAACCACGTTTGCATCTTCGGCCCCAGCAGAAAGAAAGAAAACAGTTTGCAAGAGAATGCGATGGTACAAATTATTACTTACTGGAAGTATTTCAGGAAGGAAAATCATAATCGCCAACAAAGTCAGGGCAATTAAATTAGCTGGATGGCATAGAAAACAGTGTAATAAAGAATGTTATTATGCCTTCATTGTAATAATTCTCTCCCTCACTTAGGAAAGCCTCAAATATACTGAATTTCAAGTTCTATGTAAAAGCGTTACAGTAATAAAGGCAACTTAATGCTCCATGAGAGGCAGTTCGAGTCTTTAACCAGAATTCTGATTTACTTCTCTGACGTCCCAGCCCAGAAGCATGCCCCAGTACACATGCAAAAACATAAAAATACATTCCCAGCTGCGCATACTAATACCCATCTGCTCGGATGGTAATAGAGTAGGTCATTAAAAAAACAAGCATTTTCAACCCAGGAAGTACTGCAGTCTTTTACATTATACCACATTCAGTCTTTCCCAAAGAGATGCTTCCAGGAGTAGCAAGACAGCAAGCCCACTTGTGTCCTAAAAATCATCTTAAGGGAATCTGGCCGCCTGGCGGCTGTCTCAGTTCATTTTCTTCATGCTATGAGACATATGACCTTACTGGTTCCAAAAAACTTCACGTAGTGAGATTTATTTCAGGGAGGAATGCTTCCTTCTGCTTCTCAGGCACAATTTTTGGAATATTTCAGCTGCATCTCAGGGAAAGTGTGTCTCTCTCTGAGAGAGCCTGTTTAATTTTGGGAAGTGTTGAGTTGTTGTAATGCTGAGAAAGAGATAAATGGGGTTTTTTTTCCACATAATTACCTGTATTTGCTCTGTGTTATTATAATGGCATATCTGTCTTGAAGCAACAGTCTCTCACTTCACATGGGCACCTCTCCTGGCCGAGGGGGCCAGGGGCCCTCAGGCTAGTTCTTGGAACTAGGTGGTTTTTGGAATAGAGACTAGTTTGCTTTCCTGGTACGGCAGTTTGCTCTCACAATAGGGCAGTAATGCTATTTCTGGTAGGATCTAAAATTCTGAGAAAGCTAACATGACTGAAGCCTGAGTGATGCTTTTAAATACAGAAAATCTAAGAGACATCTGACACAGGATAAAAAACTTCTATGATTAATAGGGGCATTTAGTATAAGGACTCAGGTCTCAAAATGAATTCACCTGAAAAATGATGAAGATGAAACAGTCTTCTCATGTAACAGCACTACTTTTATAACAGCCTTAATTCCTTTTTCACCAGAAACTGTTCCAGAATTAAATACCCACCTTGCTCTTGGCAAATAAGAATGCATTAGCCTTTGGCATTAATCTTGGATGAATTTAACACTGGAGAGTTGTAACTTTAACTATACTATATGCATTGACCATCTTCTTGGTAGCTGGATTAGAGCAATCAGTTTTCAGTCTGTGAGAGAGTTTCTCGTGCGGCTGTTTCTCTTACGAAAGACCTTATTATAGTCATGAAGTTACAGAATTATTCACACGAGGCTTCAATGCCTGAAAAAGAGTGATCTGAAAAAAGTATTACAGACCTATGTCAGGCTATGAAGATTAATGGTGAATTGTAATAAAATGGTTTCCTTTTTTCCCCTGTTTTGGGGTTTTGCCAGGTAGTTTTCATTTCAGACCACCTCTCA
>VZSZ01007377.1:232347-250035 GCA_013398815.1 Ibidorhyncha struthersii | reverse complement strand
GGGTGGCGCTGCACTACCTCAACTTCCAGGCGGCGTCCCCCGGAGCGCTGCAGGCGCTGGGGCAGGTCCGCAAGGCCACGCTGAAGGTAGGGGGCGGCCGGCGGGGCAGCGGGGGGGCTGCGGCTGCGGAGGAGCGCGGGGCGGGAGAGGGGGGTCCCCGGGCGGGCAGGCGCGGTCTTTACGGTGGCGCTGGGAAGAGTACAATTAATAATAATTATAATAATAAGAAGAGCAGGGAGGTGGTGCGGAGCTGAGCGGCCCCGCGCTGGGCACCGGGCACCTTCCCGCATCACTCAGGGGGCTGCTGTGCCGCCGCCCCTTCCCTTAGGGGGGCTCGGGGAAACGGGTCCCCTCAGGGGACCGCTGTCCCACCACCCCTCTTCCCTTGGCGGGCTCGGGGCCCTGTGTCCCCCTCAGGGGGCTGCTGTCCCACTGACCCTTCCCCTGGGGGGCTGGAGGCACCGGGCCCCCTCAAGGGGCTGCTGTCCTGCCCCCCTTCCCTCAGGGAGCCTGGGGCAATGGGTCCCCTCAGGGCACTGCTGTCCCACTGCCCCTTCCCTCAGGGGGGCTCGGGGTACTGGGTCCCCTCAGGGCACCGCTGTCCCACCACCCCTTTCTCAGGGGGGCTTAGGGCACCAGGTCCCCACAGGGAGAAGTGACGATCCACCTCAAAAGGTCATTAACTCACTAATGATTTAAATATCCCCCAAATCCAAGCCCAGTGGCCCGTACGTTGGTCGAGTGCCAGGACCTGGAATCAAAAGCGCTGTAGCGCAGATGAGGGAAAGAGGAAACTGAGGCACGTGGTGGGCATGTGATGGAAGGAAAAGTTTGATAAGTAAACATTTTCAGCAGAGTTGCTTCTGGAGTGGCCATCTACTTTGTGTGAGTAGGGATAGAAAGGACTTTGACTTTCTATCTCTGGAGACCAAGAGCTCAACAAAAGGCGACACACCTCCCATCAGAAAACATGCCTTTATCTTCAAAAAAAACATATCAAATTGAGGTGACAAAAAGGGGTGGGAATCCTAGATAGGAGTAGCTACAGGAGCAGGGCTCTCATGTTATGGAAAGCTCATCAGGGATGCTTCAGGAGGTGCCCAGGGCATGCCCAGTGTACCTGCACCCTGCGCCCCGACCGGCAGGGCTGCTGCCTGCAAGGACTGTGCCAGTGCAGCCCTTCTCTTCCTTTTTGGGGTTTTGGTTGGGTTTTTTTTCCTACAGCTTACTCAGTTTCTGAAAGTGAGAGAACAGGCAAAAACTTTTGGAGAGCATTCGTCCAAGGCTGTAGATCCTGGAAGGAAAGCACCACCTTGCTGCAGAGCTGAGAAGGGTCTAAGCTATCACAGTGGGTGGGATTTCAGACCAGCCCTGTCATCTTAGTTTTTCTCTCTAGGCTAGTGCTGGGCCGCTCCCTAAAGGGAGGGCTGGTTATTTCAGATTCCCGGTCTGAAGTGCCAAATGCAGCAGTGGATTCCACTGGATCCTTTTCATGGCTCTGGCACCTGAAAAGGAGGTCTTACATTTGTCCTTCGGCATCTGCACAGCTTGTTCAATCCAGTCCCTCGCTCCTAAAATTCAGAATAATATTCTGTAGTGTAAAATCTTCCCTTTCAAGAAAGAAGTTCCAAGCCAGCCTAAAGTGCTTAGGATGTACTACCGCAGTCCTTACAACGTTGAACTTGAGGCTCAGTCTTTCACACATACCCAGTTGACAGTGGTTCCAAAACAATTTGAAGCCTGTTTGAGTAGCACACAATATTTAACAGACCAGAATAATTTCCAATTAAATTTGGCAAAACACAAACTACCGCATAACGATTTGGAATTTGCGTATTACTTTGTGTAACGCAAGGCTGAAAGATAGCATTGGTCATGCTGCCTGTCTGGGAATGCGAACAGGATGTCCTGCTACAGATTTATCTGAGACCGTAGCCTTTAGGTAACTTTCTGTTACCTAAACTCATCCCAAAAACCTCAGTAAACATACAGTGTGATTGGTGCTGAGGAGGGATGTGCTAGTGTGGCTTTTCATTCTTCCTATGAAATCGATGCAGACATCTGTGACAGAAATTTACTATGATATTTGATACTTCTCTCGAAACCTACAAGTGTTCCTGTTGCATTTATTGGATAATGTGCATGTGTATATATTTCCATATACAAATGCTTGTGCCTCTTTTAAGAACTACAGCATGGCCTCTGGGAGCAGTGTGTGCTACTGGAAGCAGTGCACTGGTCTTGCAAAGAGACGTATCAGAAGGAAGAGGCTGGTGCAGATCCCCTTTCCAACCCCAGTGTAACTGAATATTTGCAAGGTAGTTTTGGTTGTGGGGAGGCGAAGGGATTTTTCCACCATCAGCCACCTGCCTTCTAATATAGGAAAGAAAAAAACTGGTTCCTTACAGAGAAGTGAAATGCCTTATTATTTCCTCACAGTACTAGATGCTGTAAGGTGCTTGCTGTAACCCCTGTCTGCAGTTTATTTCCCCTTTTTCTTTGCACGCTCTGTGAAAACAAGAGGAGAAATGTACTAGACATGGTCACTTCCTTCTTTCCTGTCCTCCACTGTAAAAAAAATGAAAAGAATTTCCTGGAAGGAGTGTGCTATATTATGTGAATGCAAGAGAAAGAAATGTTGGGGGCTTGGGTTTTTTTGTTTGTTTGGGTTTTTGGGGGTTTTTTGTTTTAAATTTTTTTTTAAGAAGGCTAGTTTCCTGATGGTTAGTATATTACTGGATCTAGTAAAAATAGAATAATTTTATCATGGCATTTAATCATGAACATTGTATTTTAAAACTAACGTTATTAGCCCACTAGCCAGTGAAACTGTGGTAATTAGAAACAGGACTGGAGACAGTCACCAGTTACGGTAACTCTGTTAGATGTGAAGAATTTTTCAAGTTCAAGCAAAATGAGACTTCAGTGCTTTTCTGTCCTAGCAGAGAGATATGCCAATTATTATATAATTCCTACCTTGCCATTGGCTGCGGTTTTATTTTTGTTGTCCCTTCTCATTGATGTGGTTTTTTTCATAACTTAAGTGAGTATCTTCTAGGAGACAGCAGCATGCATCTCATGGAATTGTTGACAGCTGTACTTTAAAATACATTTTTGAGAAGAGAAGCATTAGTGGGTGCCAGCTGAAGATCCTAGAATTCAAGAGAGAAACTTTCAAACCACTGACGTAGCAGTCTGCCATACCAAGTTGTCCTGGGAATCCTAACTGAGCAGTAGGTAGGTGAACCAGGAGGTGAAGTGTAAAGGTAGAGCTAGGTCATCTCTTACCTAAACTGCAACATTGCCTTAAATGGGACTACAAAATACAATTTTACAGATGGATATTTCTCTTCACAGCTCATCTTGATACAAAACAGTGTAATATCAGGACTATGGTCCTAATATTAGAAGTCAGTTAAAAGATTTCTACTTATTTCCAACAGTCAGGAGCCCACGTTAGGGTGTGGAAGGTAAAATCAGTGGCAGGGTAGGTAAATGTCTAGGGAAAGCTAGATACAGAGAGGCAGAGAAAACAGCCACCTCTACTGGCTTTTCCCTCCCGCCTGGGGCAGCCCAAGACCTCACCTGGCTGTTTGTGGATCAGAAGCCACAGGCCACCTGGGCTGGCTCGAAGGGGCAGTGGCAGGGCTGGGAGGTGGGAATCCCCCTAGGCAAGTCCCCGAAAGACACCTCCCTCGCTCCTCTCTCAGCAGCACCAGCTTCTCCGCGCTTAGTGAACAGGTCCGCTCTGTGATCCAGCGACTGAAAACTGGTCCCAGGGAAGAAACGCTGGTGGTGGAAGACAGAGGTGAAGCGATGGAAACCCGCAGCAAGGGGCGAGAGAGGGATCACCCCTTTCCGTGCCCATGGGGAGTTAGAGTGGTGTCAACCAATTGTGAAACCACCTTCTTTGGGACCTGGAACGAACTGCTCTTACATTTCTGGCCTTCACAGTACTAAAAATCTGTCATGGAAGTTGCATTAATTTTGAGCCCGGAAATAAAACAATCCCGTGACCCAGATATTCAGTGGAAAAATGAATTACTCACTTGTTTTCTTCTTTTTTGGACACTTTTATCTTTGGCTGCTTTCAGCCAGCCATCGTGTGATGTCAAATATTCCTGAGCTCTCATTTAACTCGCTCTTGTGGTGGTTTACAGTGATGCATTTGGGGATGACAGTGACAAATCACAGTGGAAATAAAAGTGGTATTTTTCTTAGAAACTAGAAATACTTTTGTAAAAGTTAAAAAATTATTTTATTTCATGCCAAATGTACCTTCTCGCTCTCCCTGGTAAGATCAAAGAAGCTGTGTGCATACCTGTACTGAATATGTATTTTAGCTGTGTAGTGCCTCTTGAAAGCTTTCTAGGGGAGTAGTACTGCTGTGCTGGAGTTCTTGCAAGTGAAGAGAGAGGATCTACTTCAAAAAACACATAAGCACAGAATTATGTATTCTTTTTGAAGTGAGTACTTGCCAAGTCATTACTCATGAAGCTTTTTTATATTCTTCTATTGAGAAGAATCAGAGACTGAGTAATAAGTTTATAAGAGTCCCAATTGATTCTGTTTTCCTCATTAGTACTCAATATCAAGCAAATGCAATGAAACTGCTGAGATATTGTGTCAGAATCTGGTCACAAACTATTCTCAAAGTTACCACAGCTATAAAAATAATTTTTTTCTTTAGCAGAGAGAACAGGTGACACCAATGCAAGAACAAATACTGGAAGAAAAGTTGAACATATTTTAAATGACTGAATATGCTGGGCAGAAAAGATCCGGCTTAACTATGAAAGAGCTTCTGTTATAGACGTTAAGACCCCGATGCTGTAAGTGGGAGTGTGCAGTCAGGCTGCTGTGCTGTGTCCCTTGAGGAAAAGGTTCAGCAGGAAACCACATCCACTGTCATCAATCCCTTAAAGCAGACCTTAGTTTCTCCTCTCTCCATTCCCTTCATGGTGTCAACTGGGTCCAGCTCCAGACTGGCCTCATTGTAAAGCTTCAAGAGGGGGTTTCATGAAAGTAGAGCGAGTGACTAAACCAATTTGGCCTCTTATCTGCAGCGTATAATGCCGTGTATGTACTAAAGGCAGGTGCTGGGCTGATGGCCTTGCCCTCGGAATGAAACTTTGCTAACATTATGCTATTAATGGCTTCCTGGAAGAACGTATGATGGGAACACAAAGGCCCAGGTTTAGATAAATAAAACATGCTCACATTTGCTTTGGGTTCTAATCTTCAAAATTGTGCAAACAGCCAGAATCCCCTCCTGTTTATCTGCAGAGTATTGTATTTAAAACCAAATAAGACTAACAAATGAGTGCTGATGCTGGAATACAGTAATTTGACTTCAATGTACGCTTTAAGAGGCAGCTTGCATTTTCTACCTGCTATCTCACACGTGCCCCTAGTAACAATATACCCTACACCAGTAGCAAATAGAAAAGGTTTACGAGAAGAGAGAACGCCTCTTACTAAGCCAGGTAATACAGGCAAAAGGAACAAACTTTCAGACACAGAAGTGACCTTGCTTGTGTATCAGAAAGCTTGTCTTATAAATCACAGTAAAGCACACAAAAAGACTGACTTTCATTTATTTCTGGCCGATTTAACCAAAGGAAAGGCTTGGAAATGTACCAAACAGCTAAACGACACAAAATGTCATTTTACAAGCAATTGGTTGAATAAATATAACCTTTTCCACACTATTTGTTACTTGGACTCCCCACTCAAAAATAAATATAGAGATTTCAAAAGTGAATATAAAAGTTGGTAGGAAAATATGAGCCTGACTAATGAAGTAAAGAGCAGATAATGCAAGTACTTTTTTTTAGGCTGTGCTCTTACACTGTTCAATGAGACATTGATCCTGTTTCAGGGTAATTAATATTTTTCATGGCCAACATTAAAACCTAGTTTCTGTTTCAGCATGCTCGAGGCCAGGACAGTCTGCAATATTCCACACCAAAAATACAATTTAACTGAACCATTTCTGTCAGCAACAGGAGAAAAACCTGAAATCCAAGAAAATTACATCTTTCAGAGGTGTATATTTCTAAGGCTTTTCTGATGTTTTGTGCTACAAGAAGTGCTACTGGCTGCTTCCCTTCAGCAAGGAGTATTCTTTTATTTTTCCTTAACAAGCAGAATCTCAGATAGTTGATTGGGCGACTTAATGACCGGTATTTTCAGGGCAAAACAAAGCACACAGGACAGAATCCTGCTCTGACATGCTGTGTAGCAAAATTAGTCTCTTTCCAGTCACAACAGAAAAAAAACAGAAAGGTTTGCATCCCTAAGATTAAATTAGCCTGTGTAATTCCCGTTCAGCTGTGAATCGGTCAGCAAGATTTGATTCATTTATATATTCAATGGCACTCTGATAGCCTGTGCAAAAAATACCCCCTCGGAAGCTGAACACCGATGCGTAATTTTATTATTGTTAAAGTTACTCAGCATCAATCTGTCCCGTGAAGGACTGCATTTTTCTTCTTGCGTGTATCTATGACGAAAGGCTTTAAAACATCCCTTAATCTAAAGGTTATTTATTGTTGTTAAGATGCCTTGTGTTTGCTGCCAGTGTCATCTCAGTCATCTCATCTGACCGCTTCCCTGGTCAGATGCAAGGCCGTGAGGGAGCTGTGGCACCCTCATTTTCCTCCACAGCGCTCATGGCAACACCTCAGCAAGTTACAGTACGTAAAGGCTATAGTTACACTGATGGCTGAACCCTTCTCTCTTCCAGAGCATCCCAGACACTGGTCACAAGTATTACCTGCAGTTCACAACTGAAGACTACAAAAGCGGGGTGAGTTTATGGTCCTCCATGCTTCTTCTGACAGTGTGCGTTAAACAAACTTCAGCATCTCCAAAACAGGGTACATTTAAGTGCTTTCATAAACGGTTCTTTCACAATAGACTTACCTTCATGCTTCTACCTACCGGTCCCGCGTGGGGCACGGTTTGCTCTTAGCATCACCCGAGTGTCTCCCCTAATCAGTCCTCTGCCTGCGTTGGGGACCCAGTGGTCGGAGCACTGTACCTACCTGCTTTGCGCAGCGCCTGAAGAGAGTGTCTTGTTTAAGTCACATGAGGCAACCAAGCGCCTGAGCGAAACTTTGCAATGGTGCAAGCTCAGCGTGACAGTATGGTCCTCATTATCCAACTGTAGCTCCTGCTGTGTCCACACACCAAAATGAGAATAAAGAGTTGACAGTTGTGTGTTCTTTTTAATTATACCCCCCCATTCATTCTGTCAGACAGCTGTCATTAGCAATTTGACTGTAAGCATCTGCTTTTCCATTACACACACATTTTATGAAATTCACATTATTTTCAGAATTTAATATGAAGCATTAGATTATTTTTTTTTAAGGCTGAAGTATCATACAATGAAATTCCCTGTTACCAATTAACGTTATTTCTTGAGAACTCTCAAACACATTTTCAAGATGAATTAGTGCATTTCTGCTACACTTTAATAGAAAGCTTCTGTTAAATCACTTTAGCTTTGTGGTTTTAACCTATTTACTTTTCTGGAAAAAAAGCTATATCCATCTAAAGACTATCTTGACCCCTGTACAGCTTCATATAAATTGTCTCATGAAGATGTGTATGTACTCCACATGTATACTTCACATGTTCCTACCGAGAGCTTTTTACAGAGTGTGTTGCTGGTAAATAAAATCTCAATTAAAGATAACCGTTTAAAATCCTACTTTTACAGGAAAATGCCGGCAGCTGCCTTGCTACGGTGTTGTTTCCCAAGACAAAGTCTCCGGCTGTTGTCAGTATCAAGTGCATCCATACCAAAGACCAGAAGCAAATCCAGGAGGAGGACAACAGACTTTACCAAAAAATTAGGCACCAAACCAAACCAATAATTGGAAACAATATTCCAGGTATATTCCGCCAAATAATCCATTGTATTTCATTTTATCTCAAAGACTCTGGGCACTTTTAAGAACACAAGCAAATGTACACGCATTTTAAAAGGAAGACACATATATTTACAGTAGCACCCTAAAACCATAGGGCTAACTATCAAAACAATTCCACCTTGCCAGCGATTCTTGGGGAGAAAGAAACCTGCTGCGTTTAGCAACAACAGTAGTCAACACAATGTTGTGTGTTGGATTTAACAGCAAGCCTGTGCAATTTTATACTCAAGTAAATGCAAAATGTCCTCGGGTAGTAACAACTGCCTTAACCCACACACCTTCTCCAGCGGTGGCTGGAAATTTGGAAGGAATGACTAACAGAATTTTTTCCACCCTGGAAACAGAGCGTCCCACATCCCTCTTTTCCTCCCAGCTAGGTAAGGACCTCCGCTCTCCTGGATATTTGGTTTCTCACCTCCTTGTGGGGACACTACAAATAATGTCTCTTGGCAATTTCAGTTCCCTGTTCAAGACTGTAACACGTCGGAGGGAAGAGTCGCTTCCCAGGAATAGTGCTACGCCAGGCAAAAGCGCTCTGTGGTGTATCATTTTTCTGCTGAACAGCCAGAATTAATCATTTTTGTATTACTCTTTCTCCCTTGCAGACAGCTATGGCAATATTGAACCTGCTCTGGAGCCAGCGTGGGCTTTGGCTGTTGCTGGCAGCAGTTACATCATGTGGGAAAAGTCAACAGAGAACTTGGGTTACTTCGTGGCACAAGTCAAGTCTGTGAAGCAGTGGGTAAGCGAAGTGGAAATTACACGTCTGCGTTACAGAAGCTAACAGTCAGTCTCCCAAGCAGCAGAGAATAAAACAACCATCAACCGCTCACGCTGTCTGTAATGGGTGCGATTCTCCCAAAATCCCAGTGGCTCCTCCATACAAGTATCTCCACTGGACAAGGACTTTGTTCAGGTTTTGGTGGAAGAATTTTACTCATTTGGACAAAATTTGGGTTTGCATCAGTGTAGCACCTGATGTGCGCTCTCTGGGGAACATTACATCTGCAGCATATAGAATAGGAGTTCCCAAAGCTTTTGTTTCCCTCAGTCACCTGTGATCGACAGACAGCATTTGGGTTTTACTCCCTTGTTATTTAGAATGAGACTTCTCTGAAGGAGAGGTTAATAGGTTAGATTCTCACATTTATTTGAGGGTTAAACTCAATTAATTAGCATCTCCGTCAGCCTATTTTCATGTCAGAGAACAGTCAGACTGCCGAGCCACGCTGCAGTTAGCACCTTCGATGTTTTTATGCAGTAAGTGCTCCTAATTCCCTGTCTCTCCACATACAAAACCTGTCTCCCTCCAGCCAGCAACCTCCAGCCATCTCGAGCCCTATTCATCTTGCTCCCTGAGCAACCTAAATGCAGTCAAGTAAATCAGAGCAGACTCTAAACTTCAGCAATGTAACGTGTGTTCTTGATCACTTTTTTCTTTTTGATACATGCCCAGCTAAGGAAAGATGATTTTATTGAGTTTGACTACACTGTCCTACTCCATGAAATTCCAACACAGGTAAGAGAGCTTATGTGTATAATACATCCTTTCAGCAGCAGCGGAACAGTACAAAGATGATAAGAGATGTGTATTTTTAAATCTGTTCTCCAGGAAATTATTTCATGTCACATGCGCCTCACTTGGCTTCCTGGTCACCCTCTGAAAGTGAAATACTTCTGTGCTTCAGACAATCAGGGGCTCGAAGATGGATCTGGAATGGAATCTGGATCAGCTGCTGGGATTTTACACGAAAATTTTTAAAAGAGATTGTCACCTTTATGTAAATGTATTAAATGAGAAAATCCTTGTGTTAATGGACTTGGAGTTGTGATAATTTTTCTATACAAGTCAAACAATGAATCTGAATGCTTTCACTAGTCTGTTTTGTTCCAAAATTAATTCCTCTTATTTCTTAAACTGCAAGACTCATCTTAACACAGTTCTACCGAAAAACTTTGCTACTACATATATGCACAGATAAACATACACAAGTTGATTTTTTGTCACTAACGTACTGTTACTTAGAGTAACGCAGTTTGTAAGCAAAGTTAATATATTTGGATATAAATCTTGAGAAAAGTATTCATCTGTCACTAAGAAATATTTGTCTACTCAATTTTTTTTATTATTTTTTGGGATACATACAGGCTGCTTTTTAACTTACGTCTCTAATAAAACAGATACCATTACGCTGGGCTGAGGTTGGGTTTTCTTTCATGATGCTGCTGTTTGACCCCAACTTTCCATCTTCTCCCAGTGTCTGGCCTTTAAAAGGATGTGGACGAGCGTAGGCAGCGAAGCATCTCCCCACACGGCCCTACAGACGCCAGTAACCAGCATCTGCACGGCGCCAGCCCCGCTGACGCACCGCTGTTCCCTGCAGTGTGAGATTACGTAAAAATAAGTTTCTTCTCTCATATTTGTGAAGGCAACTCAGAAAATATTGATGTAAGGAAAATATGTTTTGTTGTCTCCCCACATCTGTCACCAGTCCAGAACACTGCAAGGCAGTGTTTATCAGGCGGAAATTGAGGATGTTGTCTTAGTCTATTTGCAGTTCTTGCTATTAACCTTCAACGAAAACAGACTGAACAGCAAAGACAGGAAAGCTCTGTGCAGACGCATTTCCACATTTGGATTTGGTGGGGACAATGACCGCCATGTCTCGTACCCATCCTAAAAACAACAGAGTCCTACTGCAAGAACACGTTTTTCTTCTTTCACACCAAATTCTCCATTTGGGTTCACAGCAGACCCACTGTCCTGCCTTTGTGCGCTGAGATCGTGCCAAACTCTCGAGTTTGTAAAACTATCTTCCCCATTAGCAAGATTTCTGTCAGGTTAGAGTAACTCCCTATCGCTAAGTACACCTCCCTTAGGAAAACAGGCCATGGTCTCTGCCCTCTGGGACGGTGATGTTCTTTATAACTCGTGGTATATTGCGTTATCATTGATCTGTAATCCGTAATGATGATTAAGGTATTTAACATGAAAGCTTTAACTGGGGGACATTTAGTCTGGGTGATCTGTTAACCCCCCAAATTCAGGCGTTTTACACAAGTGTATTAGTCTGATTTACTGATTGAAGCTTTTTATATCAGCACATAATAGGCATTACAATAAATTCAGTGACGCAGCATTTCACATACTCTTGGTGTTTTCTTTTGAGCTGGTAACATCTCTCATCATCAAAAGCATGAAAGCAGAGCTTCTAATGGCAACATTTCTTAGAGAAATTGGTGATGAAATTTTTTTTTAGTATTAAAAGAGTAAAATAGCATGGATTTTGAACTTTGGGGGTCTACTTTAGCAATGCATTTAACCACAAGTTTAGTTTCCTTACCTGGTTTTTGTCACTGCTCTCCAGCCCTAGAACAGAGCATCAGACACTTCCAACCTGCCAGATGAGTGTAACTTTGACTACTAATAAGCAACGTAAACTTACATCAGTTAAGAAACTGCACCAGAACTTCCGGACAAGTAGCAAACCTGTTGGAATTCAAAGGCAAAATTTCCACCAACTTCTTCAGGTCCAAGATTTCAGGCAGTGGATCAGAACCTCAAAACATACAGTTTTTACTCAAGCCAAGATTCTTGGTTAAATCAACGCAGACATTATCTGAGTCGAGGCTCAGATGGGTTCACAGTGAGAAAACCACACGCAGAGCCTACCTGTGAGAGGCTGCACAGACAAGAGGAATGGTCCTCTTCCATCTTGGCTGCTACGGAGAGTTCAACCAAGATATAATATGAGTGCTATCTAAAATACGATTAAAGAAAACAAAAACATCATGCACAAAGAAACTAAATCCAGGGCGCCCCAAAATTAGTCTCCTGCTAGTGCTTCCGTCCTTCTCCCACTGCCCCCCACTATCCATGAGCCTTCCCCCTACCCGCAGATTTTTTCCCTCGCCCCGATGCTGAGTGGGCTTTGCTGTGCCTCAGCTGTCCCTGCACTGAGCTGCCTGAGGCCGTGCTCTCATCGGCTGCCTTCCGTTTGTGGAGAACCAGCACACAGCCGGCAGAATCCGTTAGCCAGGAATTCACATCGCAACTGGCTTCTAATAAGCATAATGTAAAAGCCATAAATATAAATAAAATAATAACCACCCCATTTATTTCTTGCATTCATACTGCTTTTATAAGACATCTTTGAATTTCGGTAAACATGCTATATTTGCTTAGTTAAGAAAATCTTCAAATGTCAGAGAACCTGCAGGGCTTTTCTTGAAATGAGTTCCAGCTGGGTATTTTCATAAAAGCAAAGCTCTGAACGTAAGGGAATCAAGAAGGATTTGGCCCAAAGCAACATCATACACGTATGCCCCATTATGCCAGTGTTTAGTTAGCATTTACATGCCCCTGACAAATCTCTGACACTGTACTTTTTTCAGGGTTAAAATAATTTTCACTGTCTTTCTGTGAAGGCTGAGGAAAAGAAGCCCAGCCATTGCAGTTCTGTCTGCGTCTGGTAAACATCAACCGCAGCCCTGTGCCAGGAATGTAGCTGGTTTTGAACTGGAACTTCAGTCTCTGTTTACTGGAAGTCTGCAAAAATGCTGTTAAACTGAGTAGGTCAGGAGAAGAGAGCATGCGAAGAAAATTCAGCGTGGATCTTCTGGTAGTAATTAAAAAAAATTATTGATGGTAGCATCTTCTCTTTCTCACATAACTGTAACACCTTTGTTTTATCCCTCTTCTATGAGCGAGCAAGATCCATTCAACCGATTCCCAAGCTGAGCATCATCAGCAACACGCCCTCTTGATTATAAGATTCTGGGAAAAGGAATCTTTCCTTTGATTTTCTAACAAGGAGCCAAGAAAGTGAGCACATAAAATAAATCCGTTGTTCATTGTTTTGGAAAGAGTTAACTGCGATATATATTATTACCAACGCTTTTCAGATGCCTTGTACCATCAGCGCTAAGCAGATGCGGTGACAAGCAAGTGGCGCTGACAGATGACTTTGCCCAGTTCGTTGGGACTTTGGAGGCTCCAAGCGCTGTTTCTGAGGGATGGAGAGGGAAAGCTGACGTGCCTTCCCTGGTCTGGGTGCTCTCGGTGCAGGAGCTAAAGGATCTGTGCTTGGAGCATGCATGTGAAAACTGCTCAGTACTGAATGACCGTTCACCCCCCTGCCTGTCCAGCAGTTAACAGTCTCCTAAACTAAAATTCTTAAAAATTTAAAAGATTCAAAATCAGAGAAACAGTAACTAGCCTAATTACAAAATAATGATGTATCAAGTAAAAAAAATAAAATTATTTTAATACAAACGGATTAAGACAAATTTCAAGACAAATTGCGATCAGTGTTTTACATTGATATATTTTGTTAATGAGTAGCATTTACATGGGAACAATTCCATTGTAATCTGGTGGCTCCTGAGAATACCACAAAGGAAGGAGATCCTGATGAAATTACAAGCCCAAGTCCCGCTGCAGCCTGCACTTACCCAGCCAGCCTGCATTGCTCCTATCGCTTGGGCAACTGAGCTGTTCGAGAGAAGATTGTGAAAAACTGTTCAATGTCCTCAGGAGGAAAAAAAGTCAGCTCTTGGCTTTGCCCTTTTTTGCAGGAAGTCGTCCTGTTGCTTCGAGGTATTTGTTAATTATTTCTTCTTGAGTGCTGGGCGAACACGGCTGATATTTACAGTATTCCATCGTATATTCACCCTTTCCCTGTAGAGTTGGAAAAGAAGAGTCAAAGTGAGGACGCGAAACACGTAAACCTATTTAGCAGTGGGCCACGCCCTAACCTGTGAAATAACACACCGACTCACCCAATTCAAATGCATTCAATGAGCATAAATATCCCTAAAAAATGACATCTTAATAACGTGAGCACTGCTGTCAAAAATCTCGTCCACTTGCAGACATTTGTAACTTAATGCCTCAACTTTTCCAGCCTGTGAATTTAATACCTTTACTGATACTTATCACTTTGTATTACTTGCAAATTTTAATCTCTTCCTCAAAGTATAAAATAATTTTTTGGGCCAGAAATGATACAGCTAATGATAGCTACATTAATTAAAAGCAGTTGAAGTAACTGTAAAAACTCTAAGGTTGTTTTCCTATTCCGCATTTGGTTTGATTTTTATCGCTTTTACTATTGCATATGCTGTGTGTACGATGATGCAAGTTAGCACACTTGATTTACAGAAATAAACATGTTCTAGCAAAAAGTACCGAGAGTACTCACCTCTGTGCAAGACCTCAGCTCGGTGGCATATCCAAACATGTCATTCAGCGGCACCTAAAATCCAAGCGTACTATTCTTGTAAAAAGATCCAATTAATCTCAATTACAATGTAAAGAGTCAGTAAAATCTGCTGCTCTTTGTCAAAAGTGCTGATCTATTTATCTCTTTTTGTAAAGTACCTCTTATTTCAACTAGTTTATATTCACAACATTTTTTCAGCGGGAAACCCCCAAAAATCTCAGAGTGTGAATGCACCAGATAGCGGAGGATCCCGAGTTCAGTAGTCTGTGTCGCCAGGCAAGAGATTGTAACGATGGAAATATCTAAGGACAGCAGCTCTAGACACAATTTATAAAGCAGAAGCGACGCAGTATGTGGCTTGTCATTAGCTAAGGCTTTGCTGAGATGATTTACCCTGCCACCACTATTTGATGTACGCTTCTGTATGACCTAACATGAGGACAAATACGCTTTCAGAAGGGACATAAAAGAAGGGACACTGAAGACAAGTCATTTGCATTTATCTGTGATTATTACAGTTAATGGAGGTAACAGCTGAAGGAAGACAGCAGACAAAAAGATCTTCCCCCTGGACTCTGTGCACCTGTACCGCCGCACAGGTGTCTTTCCCTCTGAGGCAGCACCACCAGCCCATCTCAAGAAACCCGAGTTCTGCTCCTTTCTCTGCCACCATGTGATTTTAGGTTAGCAAGTTGGCTTCTCTGGAGCAAGACAGATTTAGAACAGGTTCAACCAATCCTGCCCAAGTTGAGAATTAATGTTACGCTTCTCCACTGAAAAACTAACACTGTGTTTACCCACTGAAAAGCCTGGCTAGGGGTTTACACATATTAGTCAGTAAGTAAAACAGCAATGGAGTCGAAAGGCAAGGCAGGGAAAGGAAAGGTCAGGAACCAGCGAGCAACACAAACCTCAGCATAGAGAGTAAAGTAACCCTCTGTGCCGTCCTGTCCTGTGATCACGCCGTGGCGGCGATTAATTCCAGCTGTCACTGCTCCTTGGAATTCAGTGGGTGCCATCACCTCCACTGCCATAATGGGCTCAAGTATACGCACAGTGGCATTTTCCATAGCTGGAGAAAAAAAACACTTAACTAAATAATCAAACATCAAAGAACAAACCTGTTATAATTCAAGATACCTCTATGCATAGCAAAGAAGCGTTTCATAGATAATGCTACATGTTTCTTACATCAGGGGGGGAAATCAATAATGGACCATGTGGAACTCCAGCTCCCCTGCCTTTTATTCCCAAGACCGTAATGCCGGGAGGCACGCAGTTTGGTAAAATGTTCTTTACATACCCGTGTAAGGATGAAGCTGTTGGGTGTTTCTTTAATCTAGGAAAAAGGATCTCCTTCATACAACTAAAGGCGCTATTGTGCCTCCCTCGAAACTTCTATAAACTCTTGTGTATATCCTAATCTACACGACCAGCCAAGCTTATATTTAATAAATATATGTATGGCTACATCAGGCAACAAATGAACCTATAGAAAGGAGCTCCTTACATTTATCTCCAACAATAAAGAAGCCAGCAGGACGATGCATTCAAACGACTAGCTTTATACCTTGCTTCAGGGCTCCTTCTCCAGCTCTGATGAAAGAGATTTCATTAGAGTCCACCATGTGATGGGCACCATCGTCTAGGACGAACCGCACTCCAGATATCCTGTGCCCCGACACGAGACCTTTTTCACAGGCTTCTCGGAATCCCTGTCAAATAGCATCTCAAAGTTAGCAGTTGTAGACCAAAATGAAGCTTTAAAAAGAGCAGCATTAACAACAGCCTATAAGAGACATTAAAGGACAAAACAACAATAACAAGAAAACCCAGCAATCCCGTATCTACTCACGGGACCTTCTTGCTTGATACGATGATGAAAGAAAATAACAGTTGGGAAAAATTTTCATTCCCAAGCTTTTGAAAACTTTGTACTATCGTTCTTTGGCACCTCAGTTTGATACTGATGTTTTTTAAAAACAGAAATCATGTAACAAAGAAAGGACAAGAAAAAGAAATGCACTCAGGATTTGGCTTTGTTAAGAGACTGTATGACCAAAAACTGAAAGAATGCTCCATGTGGAAAGAACTACTCTAACCACTTGACTGAAAAACAAGACTCCTTAAAGAATGCATGCTTTTTCCAGGATTTGGCAAAAATCTTTTAGTGTTGCATCATGGAATAACGGAGGAATTCTTTTCGGTTGATCCATTATTACAGAAATTCAAATATTACACGAGGTACTACTTAAAGTAGTACGTGATAAACGATAGTTACAGAGAGACAGGCACAGAGGAAGCCCGCAGAAGAGAAGAAAACGAAAGAATATGTGGTAATTCATGCAGGAAATCTAGCTTAATTACAGTTTCCTACATAACTGGCATTAGAGAAGTCACAAAAAAAGTTACATATTTTGGGGTTAGAGATGAGAATCGCGAGGCCGCAATGAAAAGCAGAAGAGGGCCATTAAAAAGCGGACTGAACAGGAAGAGGCTTGTTTGACTGCAGGAAAGGAAAGCTCACTGTCTGCACTGCGGCACTGCTGGGGAAATAGAGCAAGCACACAGCACCAAAGAAAACAAACAGTGGCTTCTAAATTAAGTAGAAAACCTTGGAATGTAAGATATTAAGCAAAGCCACACAAACTTGATTCTGCTTCCACTGAGGGAATGGGAAAAGCCTCCTTGCCTGTGGCAAGACAGTCACAGTAAATGTGGATAGCATAGCAGGAAAACAACAAGAATCGGGATTTCTTCTATCGTATGCACATGCAACATGCATCGTACCTTTTCAATAGCAGGCACAAATTGTTTTGGAATATTTGTGCCAACGGTTCTGTCTTCAAACTCTAATTTTGTGTAGTTCTCCGGATCCAGGGGCTCGAGAACACCTATAACTTTGCCATACTGGCCGGCTCCACCCGTCTGTTTCTTGTGCGTATATTCAAACCTAAGAACAAACAACACCCCCGCCGAATACCACGTTACTCATTACACAAACCACGCTCTAACCGCAGTTTTCTCAGGGAAAAGTTCCCATTCTGCATTCTGCTTTATTCCATTTGGTTACGTGTAACCACAACTGCTAAATGCCACGACAGCAGCAGAAACAGCAGCTGAGGCTATTTGATGCCCAAAGAGGGAGCACCACCGTCCTTCATCTTGCAAGTGTGAAGCCGAGAGATCGGGATGAGTTAAATCTCTCAAAAACACCAACCGCAAAACCCAGCTGTTTCTGTGCGCGGCGAGCACAGCTAGCAAAGCCTGCTTACCTTTAGGCTTCTGTTGTTGTTGACTGAATAGATGTGGTTTTTTTAGTTGTTTCCACACATGCCTACAGTTTCCACCCACAAAGTACTTTGATGTTGGGTGCAGACACTGAACAAGGGGATAATCAGCGGGAAAAATCGTGAATATGAATTTTTTAAGCGAAACTGGTAGGATCTGAGGTTTCTCAGAAACATCTGCCCCCTGTCCCAGCCGGCCGGCGTGGCCGTGCCCCAGACTGGGGGGGAGGG
>VZSZ01007377.1:211915-227843 GCA_013398815.1 Ibidorhyncha struthersii | reverse complement strand
TTAAGTTTATCATAAGAAATTTGAATTCAGGAAAATGTGTCATGAGACAAAAAGGCAACAGAATACTTCAGGACAAAATGTTTTCTATTTTTGCTTATTTCTGAGTGCTTACGAAGTGATGTGTTTATCTTGAACACATCTGGATCTGCCCTAAGCTAAGAAATAAAAATGACTGGCAAATCTCACTACAGCTATTCAAATCAATGGAGTCATTAGCTGCCACTACCAACAGGCCTTGCAGACTTCTTGCCTGGAATGGGCTTAACTGATAAAGCAACTTGCTTTCAGAAAATTTATTATCAGAGCAAATGTTTTGGTTTTGTTTTTAAATTAATAGAATTTTATAGATTCTCCCAGTTCTTTCTCTGTTGTATTTGGAGAAAATATGCTGCAGGTTAAGAATAACTTCTAATGGGATTTAGATAACTTTAAATTCAAGGAAATTTAGTACGTAAGCTGGGATAAAGAAGCAGGACTTTGTATTTAGAAAACCCAATGTATTAGAAGCCTTCAGAACAGACTTTCCGAGCCCGAATGTTTTGCCACTCAGAACAGCCACTGAAGGCCCATGAAGTTCTGGGTGTGAAGGAAAGGCAGAAACTCGTTCTGGGAACACGATCAGTTAACATTTTGCTCCCTCTGATGGCTATCTGAAAGCAGTTCACAGGTGCTGCAGGACTGTGCACAAGCAAAAAGAGGTTTTTCAGAGAGGCTTAAAAGAGGTTTTTCTTTTTTTTGTTGAAGAGGGTTTTAAAACCCTCTTTAACAAACCAGATGAATTTAAGGATACGGCAGACAGAAGACTATTAAACTAAACCAGCTGTCATCTCTTTAGTAATTTTTTTCCCTTTTCTTTCCCTGAAGAATGGATACATAAAGAGTATGTGCCAAAGGCCAGTGAGTATTCTGTCGCTCACACAATCACTGATAACTTGTTATCCACTGTAAGGCCTCTGGAGTGTGTTCCAAGTCTTATCCTATTGACAATTTAGGATCATTTGGGTTAAATTAACACCTTGTAGAATCAGATGTTCCATTCCCGAATGAGTTCTGAAGTTGAGATATATCTAGCTGCTTTAAGGGAGGAATTAGCGCAGTTTTAAGTTTCACATTCAGTCTCTCGAATGCAATTTTTGGAGTTCACAGAAATACAAACCAGTATCTCTTTGTTTTGTTACTGTGACTAAGCTCCATCTGCTTTATTTGTTAACACGAGCTGCAAGTTTCATCTGAAATATGTCAGGGTTTTTATACTAACCAAAGAAGCCCCAAACTCAGCCCTGTTCATCTTGTCTTTCCAGAAAAGAAGTGATGAATATCTTGAATTTGACTACATGATTCTACTTCACGAAATGGTGTCCCAGGTAAAGTCTTATTTCTAAAAAGCCTTTTTTTTTTGTTTTAAGACTGCCAGATGTGTAACCTCCAACTCACACATGCAGATGGTGGGGCGGTCACAGATGTGCTGCCTGCAGGTCAGTTAGCAAACAGGGTGAGGTTAGGGCAACGACGACTCTGCCTCAGCATTATCGACTCTGCCTCAGCATTATCGGCTTCTGCCCTGTGCAGGCAGGAGACAACAGGTCTCCATCTTGTGTCAGCAGGCAGTAATTTGCAGCTATTTCTAGGCCTTCTTGGGAAGGCAGAGGTTCCATACACTGGTCATTCACAGCTCTCTCCTCTTGGGAGATACTATTGCCAAACTGGCCAGGGATGAAGGGAAGAAGCAGCTGCCAGCATCCCCCACTGCTTAGCTGCATTCCAGCTGGAGCTGCAGAGTGTTTCTATGCTAGAGGACAGCAGTGGTGCACCAGTACACACAGGAATCGTCTACCCCAGTAGCTCCCAGAAGACAGCAGCAGAAACTGCTGTATCTATGTTATAGATATAACAGTTATAGAATAACTATGTTATTCTCCATCCTAATTTGGGGATCTGAGCAAGTCTTTTCATAAGAAAAACACAGAAATTTTGAAAAAGTAGTTCTCAATTGTGCAACCTCCTGTAATAAATCACCCACTGATAACGATCAGAGATCTCACTCCCACTTCCAGCTCCACTGCTTCCTACCCCCCTGCACGCTCAGTTCAGTTGGGGCATCTATAATGGTTTTAGTTCACAAGTTTTCTCTGAAGAAAAATTCCCGAGAACTAGTAGCTAACTTGTTGCAGAACAAAAGCATGGATTCTTCGTTGTGCTCTGTTTGGTGAAGGGCAGGTGTCCCAAAACATCAATAGCACTAACACTGAAGAGGGTTACCCAACATAAACATGCTCGAGCTGCAGAACTTGCCTAGATGAAAGAAAAATGTAGTTGCAGCAGCATGGAGCACAACACAGGCTGAAAAAAAACTTGCAGGAGAACTGTGTGCTATGGTGCTTACCCCACACTCTTACTGGTGCTGGATCAACATACTTATAATCAGCCCGGTATGGCTGTATTACAGCAGTCAACTCCCGTTCAGTATTGCTCAAAGAAAATACCTTCTCAATTTCTACAGTTGTATTTTCTACCCGCAGGAGATCATTCCCTGGCAAATGACAGTTCTCTGGCACCCGCAGCATGGTGTTCAAGTAACACGGGACAGCCGTCAGCCAAAACATGCATCGGAATAACGGACCACCTGATACTACAATGGGAGAAGCTCAAATGCTACAACAAATATTTGAAGGGAGGGGCAGATAAGTTGGATATGCAATCAAGGCACGAAGAAAACAGTCCCTTCCTCAGTTACACATTTCCTGTACATTGTGCTTTGATCTGATAATCCAAAAGGCACTTTGTCTGCTACGTAACCAGATTTTGCATCAAAATAAATTTTAAAAACTTCTGTTGCCAGAATGAATACTTACGGCACAGGTGCGGAGATGTTCTCCCTAAAGGCAACTTTTGGCTTTCCCATGGTGCAAGGGCAACCATATTCTCTTTCCATTCGCTGCAGAAAAAAAAAACAGAATGAAATACAGAGTTGCTCCACTGGAACAGTACATTGGAAATTATTTTATTTATGGGTCTTTCTGAAATGAGAAACTTAATCAGGCTTAACCATTTTTTTTAGTTTGGAGTTGGATTGATTTTTGGGGTCTTGGTGGGGTGGTTTTTGTTGGTTTTGTTTGTTTGTTTGTTTGTTTGTTTTTAATGTTACAAATTATTCACTATCATTCTGCAGTCATCCTTGTTTCAGGGCTATAGCTTTAGATACAAGAAAAGGGAACTGCATTAATTATTTTCCTCAAGTTTAAGTTTTCCAAGACAAAAGCCATCTTTTCTTCATTCTGTCAACATTTCTGATACATCTGTTGTGTTAAACTAAAATAAAGTGTAAACATCAACTTGAAATAAATAAATACATGACTGTAAGTAACTATTCCCTCCTGCCTGCATCATCTCTTATTATGGAGCGATACGTTTAAAAACCTCAGAAACAGTATTTCTCTCTCCTGTAGGAAATGGGTAATGGTAAAATTCATTGTAAGCAAAGAGTGCTAAAAGCAGAGTGTAGTGCTTAATACAATATTTTATGGATTTGGACCAAAAAGTAAAAAATATTCCAAACAGCAGTTTCATTTACATTGTTTACAAGCCTTCAAAATGGAACCACTGGAGAGAAAAACCTTCACAAGTTGACTAAGAAGTTATTAAGCTCTTCCCTAAGCAGCTAGCGTTGTTCACATTAATGCCACGGTGCTTTCTGCTAGCAAGATCTCAAAATTGTTGTCACACATAACCTTGATTTACACAAAAGCAGGTGGAGTTGTGCAACTCCAAACATCTTGCAAACTTGACATGCGCTTAGGCACCCAATTATGAAATGGGGCATAAAGGCTGGCATCAGTTAGCCCATTGCAGAGATTTTGGTCTCAGCCAGAAAGGAAGGAGAATTCTTGGTTGGGAAAACAATCAAGAGCAGCGCCCATGGAATCTGCTTTCCAAATTACCTGGGCATAGATTTCCAAGTGCAGTTCCCCCATTCCTGAAACAATGGTCTCTTTGCTCTCATTGTCAAAATGGATTCTAAAAGTAGGATCTTCCCTTGTAAAGCGGTTCAGGCCTTTTGAAAATTTATCAAAGTCATTCTGAAAAACAATTAACACACACAAGAAAACATTAACTCAACATCCAGAAGTCACACAACAAAGAGGCCTCAAATTTTCCTATCAACTGCTTAGCACTTCTACTCTCATGAGGTTATTTGGTTATTATAAATACATTTATAACTGTGTTTATTTATCCCTCCGGTTACTTCAAGTCCATGTTTACCCAGGTCAAAGATGTGCACCTTTATGGCTAAGCGATACCATCTTACACAGTCACATGCTGAGTGATCCGAATGATGTCTTTGTAAGTACTTTGGATAGAACATTTAAAACACGGCTCATTTTTGTCTGTGGTTCCATATTTAACTGCTAACCCACATAACATAATAAAAGCAGCGGAGGAAAGGTAACTCAGTGTCATGGTCAGAAAGAGGTTAATTTATAGGCTCCTACCTTGTTGGAAGGCTTCATAGCTACTGAAATGACAGCATCAGGGATGTGAATTGATTCCTGCAACGACCACAAAGGAAGAGATTATACAATCGAGTTCCACTACACCTGGTGATGCAATTTCTCCTGAAAAGTTTGGTCACAAGAATTCTGGGTTACAAACAGGGATGTCTGTTTTACTTATCTAGCTTGTATCTAATATTATAGCGTAACAAAATTAGGTAACTCTCCTGAGGATTAGCACAGGGCTGTAACACAATGCACGCCGTACTGCCAACCACAGTACTTCCAACACTCCTTCCTAGATGCGAGCTGATCTCTGGATTTCACACTAACTAGAAGACTCTGCTTCCTATCAGGTTTTGTAAATATATATATATATAAATATATAAATAAAACTGATGTATTTAAATACATATACAAATACATAGCGTAATACTTTTGGGTAGCAGCATCCACTTCTAACAGCCCAGAACAGTTTGTCAACACTGAAGTAATATTTGATGTCAAGCGCAGTAAAACAGGTGCATCTCTCTCTTGCACATACCATACTTCTATATATTCAGGCTCCTTGAGGTATAACAAATAATCACAAAAAAATACATCAAAATATATGTAAACTGATTAAGTGATTAAAAACTTTTACAACAAAATCCTGGTAAATTCCAGTGTATGAGGCATACAGATGAAAAGGCGTACTCACCATGGAAATGTCAGTACTGGTTTTATCAGTGAACGTATCTCCACTAGCACAATCAATTCCAAACAGCGCACATATGTCTCCTGCATAAACTTCATTTACATCCTTAAGAAAGGAAAGTTTACTACTTAGATAATACTGAAAGATATATTACAAGCTTTTAAGAAGATATATAAATACTGCGCTTAAAAGCTTGAAATTAAGCTCCTTTGAGAATTCCAGCTATGATAAAATGCTCTGTAAATCTTTTATCTCCTTATTCAAAGCACAAAAAGGAGACCTCAGCTTGGATGCTAACTTGTTCTACTGCAAGGATGTGAAGCAAGCAACACACTGTTTCAGGCAGTCCTGACCCAGCTGTAGAGTTCAGGAATCTTAAAATGGAAAGGGTAGGATTTGCAGCAGTTTGAGAATCAATTTTTAGTTTAAGAATATGATCACATGGAAGAAAACTTTTTCGTTTTTTTTGCCGATCCTATTTCCCCTCTCCCAGAAGTATGGAATATGGGGATAATAACACAGCTGGCTTTCTTTAGCTATCACCTCAAAGCCATTTTATAATGCTTCTTGGGCAAAGATTCTTCCACTTCAGTGGAAATAATAACACTAGAGCTCATTCCAGTTTCTTGTAGAGCTCTATTAAGTGCTACAGGCAAGTATGCATTAACAACAAAACCAGAAATTTGACATATCACATCGTTCAGAGATAGCTGAATAGTGAGAAGCTTGTTTAGTAAGAGTGGCCCAAAGGCAATCTGTGGGGTCTGTACCTCTCACGCTCACCTCCATGTTGTCTGAATGCATACGGACAAGTCTTTGTACACGCACTCTCTTCCCAGTCCTGGTGTTATAGATATAATCAGATTTCTTCAGCATCCCCTGATAAACTCGGATGTAAGTTAACTGCCCAAAACGGCCAGCCTGGAATCAAAAGTCATTAAAAATCAGATATGAACCTTCTGGGAGTCAAGACAGCTACTCTTCAAAGCATGATCTGCACTGACTGACGAGATGTTTCTGTTCTGAATTTACACACTGGACATGTAAATAAAACTGGTTTTAAGAGTCTCAGCTTTCCCTTGGCTCTGGAACGGAACTTTGGCATCTCTTGGCAATTTTCTTTCTTTCTCCAATTTACCAGTCCTAAACCTTCCCAAAGAGGCATATAATAACTAGCAATTTGGCCAGCCACTTTCCATATGAAAATCTGAACTGCTACTGTCTAGGTTTCAAACAATTTCTTTGGTTAAAACTGCATGCTTTTTTCCTCTCCAACTCTCTCGTGTTCCATTGTTTTCAGCTTCAAACAAGACAAGGATTTTTCTCTGAAAGTATCTGATCTAAGCAAATAAACTCCCAGGTTTTCACTAAGAAAATCATGAAGAATTTGAGGCACATAACCCATTTTAAAACTTCCAAATTTGGCAATGTTTGATACATTTGTGGATTTTATGGTTGACATCAGTTGTTTTAAAAGAAGTTGAATTTAAATTGAACTTAAACAAACTGATCTTAAAATTTGTTCCACGTAAGTTTTGATAGTACCATCTGTTTGGATCCGCTCCATTTTCTACTCGAATCACAAATAATGAATCTGAATACCTTTCTTTCTCCTTCAGGGTTAACACAATGTAAGTACAATTTTTGCAGTCCCTCTGCAGAAGTCAGATACCGGTAGCAAGGGAAACTTGCAAGTAGTTGAATAAAGTCAGCTACGTAACATCCTGGGCATCCGTTCGCTAGAAACTTTCAGTTTGGCTTTACCATATGCACAGTGACCAAGTGAAAAAGCCATCACATGCACAAACAGATACACTGAAAATACAGATCTTTAAATATGTGCTTTTCCCCCCAAATGAAAAGCATTTCCCAGGCATCAGTGACAAGCCACCAATAGCTCAGTGCAGGCAGGACTTGCATACACCAACAGCTCTTGCAGGAAACGCCCTGCTTCTCTACAGGTTTTGCTGCATTAGAAAGGAAACCAGTAACAGCTTACCTCTAGTTTAAAAGCGAGGCCTATAAAAGGCTGGGAATTGTCTCGCGCAGAGTTCAATAGGAACTTGTTTTTTTCCTCAGAATCCCTTAAAAACAGGAATGGAGAGGGAGTTTATGTTATAAATCAGACATGGCAGCCTCCTCTAAACACGAGCCCAACCTTAGAAAGTCCCTAGGGCCTTCAGTTTCACAGGTTTATAATAGAGACATAAAGATGCTAATATATGTAGCTCTCATATTCTCAGAAAGTACCTCAGAGAAACTGCAGCGGATCCCAAAAAGAAGGTCGAAACTCTGACAAATATCACCAGTCCTTCATACCATCCAAGTATTTTGCCGTGAAAGCAGTTAATCATACACTCAGACACAACTCATGAGCAAGTCCAGTTTTAGAGTGAAGAAAGAGACAGTACAGTAACTCTTCTGACAATGCTCATGAGCCATGTGAAAAGTTTTAGTCTATCTGAATAGGGAGATGTTAGAGGCAGTGAGAGGCAGAGCAGCAGTGACTCAAAGAGTCAGGTAACCACTGGGAGAAAAAGTCATAAGCTTAAACATAAAAGTCAAAATATAAATTATTAGCATAATTTCTATTTAGCTATCATGATATCATCTGAACAACTCAAATACATTAAGAAGACCTGATGGCCACCCCTAAAAGCCATGACTGTAATGTTAAGGGATATTTACTGGCTCTAATGTTGGGTTTCATGCTTCTTAACTGTGAAGGCACATCTACTTTGACAAACACGTCCAAAGAATAAAACATTTCAGATGTGCACTCTCCTCTACTGTAGGCATGGCTTTACAGGTTGCCATTCTATTTCTAAAGAACTATCTCATCAGATAATAATTTTTCAAGTTTAACATTTAATGTGTGTTAAAAATACGAGTATGAACAGTAACCCTCAAATGAGATGAGCTTACTTTGTTTTGGCAGTTTGTTCAGAATTATGTATTTTGTTAGTCATGTGTCCCACTACATATTACACTGCTTCGAAACCTGATTCCAAGACCACTTCGTATGCTCATGAATATACTTACTCCTGGTTAAGAATAGCATAGTTCTCAACCTCTGAAGGATTGGGGAGGTATTCCAGGACAGCATCCAGCAATGGCTGTACTCCTTTGTTCTTTAAAGCACTTCCCACCAGTACTGGGGTAAAGGACTTCTTCAGTGTTGCTCTTCTGATTGCAAGCTGGAAAATACCAATGTGTTACTCTCCTCCTGCAACAACTTCAGGAGTCTGATGCAGTACCAACCAAGCAGCAGTCTAGATTCTCTCTCTCTTTGCCGGTCACCTCTGCTCCTGCAGTAAAGAAGCTGCTCCCAGTGTCTCCTGTACAACCTCCTGAACAAGAGCTTCCCATAAAACTTGCTCACCAGAATTCTAGAGAAGTGTGAGATTTTTTTTTCCCCACTCATCTTAAATTCAACTTAAAAATGAAAATGCCTGAGATAAACATAACGATAACCCCAAAATACTCAGAAAAAGTTTCTTGATTCTCTGCTGCTAATGTCAGGATTCTTCATTTCTGTTTTAAATGTCTCGTTCCCCCTATTTAGTTATGTTGGGAAAAAATGCACATTTAAATTTGTGAAAGTAAGATGAGATGAATCAATATCTTTGTTTTGGAAAACTCTTCTGAAAGAGGAAGTTACGTAGGGAAAGGATATCTGGGTAAGTGCCATGCTCAATGAATCATCATTTTTTGATGAAGAGTGCCTTAAAAGCACAACAGAATAACCTATTTACATTCATCTACAGATCTGCTGAAGTTGCACCAACTGTCTTGGGGCTCTTTCCAGGATGTCCTAGCAAACTGAGCAAGATAAACTGCGTGGTAATCTCATGCTTATTCACTGCCTTTCACCCAACTGTCACACCATGTTACAAAGCATAACCTAGCACCAACAGCTTCCACAATACGGATCGTAGCCATCTTCCACAAAGGTGGACAGAAGCTATTTGCTGCCCTCCCCACCCTGCAATTAATTACTGAAGCCAAGATTGCCACCTCGGTCCCACCTCTCCCTGCCACTAGAGGATGCCATCTCCCTACACTTAGAGGCCCTCACTCCAACGGAAAGCAGATCCTGTCTTCTTTGATAAGCTAAAATAAATTAATTCTCCTTGATAGCCATGATAGTTAACCACATCATCTAATCTGGGAGTTATTTAGAGTACAGACGGTTAAGCTACCTTCATAATTAACAGCTGTTCCTTAAATTTGTTGTTGTAATGACTTCACAAAAATAATGAGAAGGAAAGGAAAAAGGAAAAGGGGAAAAAAAAAATTAATCTAAGATCAGCAATTCTGCTCGTCTAGCCCATGTCTGTTCTCATATACCAGATCGCTGGAAATACCGCTGTGCTGATGCCCGGTGTTTTTATTCAGCCACATGTTTTCAAATGAAGCAACATGACTGCAATTTATCCTCATTAACAATTATCTTGGGGAAAAAAAGTAATTTTATGTTCACATAAAGATTATTGTCACTGAGTGCCCCACTGAGTACCTGAGACACATCCGTTCCTTGAGCATAGCATTATGAAGAGCATCAAATTAGGGGATGTTTAAGCAGCTGATCTTCCGCAAACATCATATGCTACAACTGTGGCATCCAGGAGTGATACTTAGCATCATTTCCACAAAAAGATATTTTCAGTGGAAACTTGGCTGCTGGCCACAGAAAGAAAATCCATCTTCAGGGACATATTAGTACAAATTAACCTGCATCTGCAATACTATAGCCATTAGAGCTTTAATTAATTGGCTTTCAGAAGTGGGAAGCAGAGGCATGCTGAATAGACAAATTTGTCTTGGCAACAGATTTCCCTCCCAGCAGGAGCTATCAAAAATAGCTTCTTCCTAAAAATCTCTCACCTCTCACAGCAACACAGCATATTTGCACCAGTACTATTCCCTCTGCCAGGTGAAGGACACATCCTTACAGGTCTCTAAAATTGCTATTACATTTCTGTCTTTATCAAAGTGCAAGGGGCTGCTTTGTAACAGGAATAGCTCACAGGCTTCATAAAATAATATTTGATTACTGGAATAACTAAATGCTTGGTTATTGATAAGACATACATTTTCTTGGTACATCCAAAAAACCCCTTGTGCTTTTGTGTCTCAAGCCAAGCTGAGATATACAGATTCCTGTATGCTCTTCCTGGAGACATCAATCACCAGTAAATCACCCATGCAGCCAAAACAATTTAAAAAAAAACAAACAAACAAAAAACAACAACAAAACCCAACCCACCAACCTCCAAACCCAAGGTCTGTAACAAAGCTAAAAGCAATCAGAATTTAGGGGCCATGAAGAATCAGATAAGTAAACGTTAAGGGGACTTGCAACATGCATCAGCTTTGAGGGACTGCCAGTCATCTACATCCCAACATCGTGGGCAACTTCCAGGAAAGCAAGCACTGCAAACCCTAACAGGGAAAGGACTGCTGCGCAGCGGCAACCAGGCACTGCTAACAGGCTGAATACTTAGAAGAGGACTTAAATATCAAAGCTATGTTTAAAGTAGCAACCTCAGTGATCACATCTGACTTGAACTCAGCTGGCCTAGCAGGCTCCACTCACAGAAACAACTCCTGCTTATGACATTTATGTCTCGATTCGGCTTGTCTTCTTCAGTTACCAACTGAAGCACCCAGCTGCAGGCAAAGAAAAGCAAAAGGAGGTAGCAAGCGCCACGTTAGGCAGGCTCCAGGCCCCAGGGAGACTCCATGCAATACCACCGCTCAAAGACAAGCTGTTCTAGCTCCAACAGCAGCTCTCTCTGGAAATGGAGTCTGTCCACAAGGCTTCTCCCACTGCAACGGGCTCTTCAGACCTCACTTTTTTTTATTTAATCACATTAAGCAACTGGTCTCCTGCAGCAGTTTCAATTTTTGGTTAATTAGTAACTATTGACAGTGGGCATGAGAAGATTACTGCTCGAGTTAACTCCCAACTCTAGCAAGAGGTGGTGGCAAACAGCAAGACTCATGACACAAATCCTTGCACCAAGTGCACATTAAGGGCAAAACCCAACCGCCTTGAGATCAGGCCTGCAAACCATACAGCCCTCGGT
This sequence comes from Ibidorhyncha struthersii, assembly GCA_013398815.1. Classification (NCBI taxonomy): domain Eukaryota; kingdom Metazoa; phylum Chordata; class Aves; order Charadriiformes; family Charadriidae; genus Ibidorhyncha; species Ibidorhyncha struthersii. The sequence continues at coordinate 216,564 of VZSZ01007377.1, read as the reverse complement.
GTGGTTCCCTCACACTACCTTCTGCCAAGACACAAAGCCCAGCAGACCGCTGCGTGTTAACAGTTAGACCTCGTTGTCTTGAGTTACACACATACCCCAGGGGGCTGTGTGGGAAATGCAAACCAGCTTAGCACTTCTTCTCTAAGGGTACATGTCCTCAGATCACCTTTACGCTCATGGCACAGCAGAAGCAGGTCCACGTGCAGCGCAGGATCTCTTATGCTCACACCAGTTAGCCAAGCTTTTGCACCTGTCCTGGCTAAAGCCACCACCACAGCAACTCAAGAGGCATCATTAGTCAGCTACGATCCTTTAAAGAAGGGACTGCTGCTATCCCACGTAACAACCTGCTACAGTACGTGCAGATTGCCAAGTCTGACACAGAACAGTCTAAATGAAGGAATCCACGTTAGTCTGCTGCCCAGCCTCCACAGAGAGGCACAAGCAGATCTCATCCTGGAGGGAACAGTGGCAGGACCTGCACAAAAACTGTACAACTGCAGCTGATCTTCCTAGGCCTCCCTACCACCTTTTATTACGTGGACATGCGCTTGAAGGAACAGCGTCATCAAACTGTCATTGAGAACAAATAATTTTCAGTCTACGGCCATCTGATGTTGGGAAAGTGGTGTTATTCATTACTTCCATGAGCATCCCTTTACGTTGGTATGTTTGCCATTCTATAACTGAAGCGTTTCATAAAATTAATCACGTATCATTTTTCCCCTCTTTCAAGAAATGCAACCCTCTTCTATTTTGAAAGTCGTATTTTGACCTGGATTCATTTCCTCTGGAGTCCCCCAGTCAAGTCATTCCAGTTCCCTTCTAGTGTATTGCTCATTTCACCTCAGAAGGATGTAATCAATGCAAATACAAAGTAAGGCAGGATTTCCTATGCACAAAGACAACTTACAGCATCTCAACAACTGACTTGCTGTGGGACACAAAGCAAGTCATACCCATCAAGCTGTAACACAGCAAGGCACAGGAATGACAACAATGACTAGACGTACCTTTGAGCCATTTGCTGGTCCCTAAAGGGCACACGCAAGCTCAGACTTTCCAACGCAAACCAAAAAACAAATCTGGAATGGGCCCTCAACAGGGAGTGAAGTGGGAGTCCACCTGTGGGAGGTGACACTCATACCAGAGAACTCAAGGAAGCAAAATTGCTTCAAGACTTACAGAAGTTTTTATTGGGGGATGGAGGGAGAGGGAGGACAGGGACAGAAAAGAGCAAGGTTACAGTGCTACAGGAAGAAGAACCACGACAAAGTTACCTTTAGCTCGGCAGCTGTAGGAATCTTCTCTTCCAAAAACAGCTCCCCAAGTTGATCATCTGAGTTAGCAACACATTCGATCAACTCCCGACGTCTCTCTGCAGCCTCAGCTCTGAAGTCCGCTGGAATTTCATCATAGCGAACAGTCTGGCTACACACACATAGATAACATAACCACTCTGAAGGAATGCCACACGAATCAGCCTTTCAAGCACTCATCATTGTGATGACCAGCCTGACCAAGAAGAATTCACCATTGACATGGATATTGAAAGAAAATTCACTTAAGAATATCAACGTGTCATCTTCGATGCTTTAGCAGGAGAGGGTTTCTTCCCACTCATGACAGGAGTTTGCAAGGATGCAGGATAACCTGTTCAACAACCTCACCCACATCTTATCTTCATCCCAGTAAACTCATGCCAAACACACACTATCAGTTCCCGTTATGAAGCAAGTCTCTTATTTCTCAGGGTGGCAAGCGTGGCTACCACCCCTTCACGCTACTGCAGTTAGCCAACAACTCATGCTGCAACTGCCCATCACTAAACCTGACCCTGCAGAATCATTTTGCTCTAACTGGGACAGCTGAAGGGTGACGCTTCAACTCTAGCACAAACTACATCCCTAACTTTCCAGAGCAGGCTTTTTCAACTCTGAAGAGAAACTATAGGTAGCATCATTGATACAAGGAGTAGCTCCAGCTAAGAAGTACGCAAATTTCAAAACTTACCCAAGTGCACCATCAAAATATATAGCTCTTTCTTCAATAAGATCTATAACTCCTTTAAAGTTTCCTTCCAGCCCAATTGGAATCTGAACAAAAGCTGCGTTGTGTTTTAACTTGGATCTGAAAAAGTGAGCAAATACAAATTAGTTCAAGAGAAACGTAATTTCTATATATGTGCTCCAGATGGTCTTTGAACAACATCCCATTCCTACAAAATCACCACTGTCTTTTGTTCTTTGGACAGTGCCAAAAACACACCAATGCCGACGAAAAATGCCTAGTTGCATTTTAACCTGAGTGACTGCCAGCCCTCTGTATCCCAACAGACACAGTGAGCAACTTTCATGGGAAAGAAGGCAGCGCAAACTGGTTTCACATTAGTTACTTGATTATGGGAGTTGCTTCTCCCTTAATGCATATTAATGCATTTATCTCCCAGATTAAATTAGGCACAGAAAGACTGCAGGTAGGGAGTGAGCAGGACTCCTGGTATCTGAACTAGAAACTGTCCAACCCCATGTCATCTCTGCTGTGGGCTACAGAACGTTTGCTACCAGGATTGAGAAAAAATGAAAAGGCTGTTTTAAAAGTGTCTCCAAATACGCTTCCATCAACACAATATCAAAACGCCCACTCTCAGTCACTGCAAGACTGGGCTGACACTAACACTTTTTTTTTCTTGAGAAAACAGAGACTTGTTATACGTCAGATTAAGATTTAACCCCAAGTCAGGTACTATCCTCTAAAACTGCGACTACAGACCCCACAAGAGAATGCTTTTCAGTATTCTTAGTATTAATCCGCTATGTGAATAGTTCAGAATTATTTCATAAATAAATTTTAAGTGATAAATACCTCATTTGTTGCACAGCTCTGGTTGGACTAGAGCCCAATCTGTCCAGTTTATTGATGAATGTTAAAAATGGCACACTGTAACGTTTCATTTGCCTGTTCACAGTTATTGTCTGGCACTGAACTCCTCCAACAGCACAGAGAACCAGAATAGCTCCATCGAGAACTCTCAAAGATCTCTCCACCTCAATTGTGAAGTCCACATGTCCTGAGTAACAAAAAACTCTTTAATTCATAGATGATAGCATTAACGAGGAATTGTTTTCTCATAGCTGCAGAAAAGAGCACCAGCCAACAGAATCAGTCTCCAGCTATAAAGAGCCACATTAGCTCAACTTGAGTGCCTAATGAACACAAAGATGGCACCGTGCTCTTTGTATGCATGAAGGAACAGCAATCTGTTAAGGTTCAGAACTGTCGTTACCTGGCGTGTCTATGATGTTGATGTTGGTGTCTTTCCACATGGTGTATGTTGCTGCAGACTGAATTGTGATTCCACGCTGACGCTCAAGCTCCATTGAATCCATGACAGCTCCAACTCCATCCTTACCTTTCACCTTAGGAAAAAAGAAAAAAAAAAAAAAAAAAGAAAAAAATTTCTTAGGAGTTTACTAAGAATTTTGCATTTGCAGGAGCAATGCTTTATATACTGTGCATCATCTTTCATGCAGTGAAGAAACGCAGACATGGCAGAACCGCTTGCAATTCTTGAACTACAAACAAGTTTGATTTTTTTTTGCAGTTTCATCTGCAACTTTAATGTATTTTGCTTTCCTAAGGATCATTCCTTAAAAAGGTTATCAGAAATCTGAGGCGAATTATGCTTCACCGTGAATTTAACCGGCTTAGATACCTGAAGCTAAAAATTACAGCCCTGTGTTCTCTGTTTCTCACAGTCATCTTTGACTACATCAAAAGGAATATCTATCTTCTATTGTACATTTACCATGAAGATGGTAAGGGAGAAGTAAGTCTTGAAATAAGATTCGAAGTGTTCTGAAAGAGGGAGAACACTGCAGTAAAGGAGGGATTACTTTCTATCCCTTTATTCTCCGTTTTTCTTTAAAGGGCTAAGAGAAATCAGCACATTTTTAGGATTCCTTCTCCAGCTTGGCCAGAAGAGCCTCACTGGGCCCACCAAGCATCACTCCCTCACCCCACACGCTACACCATGTGTTCAAACAAGTCACGGCAATGTCGCAATGGCTCCCAGCACGCTCAGCCCATGAAGAGCGGCTCTGGAGTCCTCCGAAAACCGACCTCGTGCATTTGCGCTATCCTGCCCGTATAGAAGAGGATTCGCTCCGTTAACGTTGTCTTCCCTGAGTCGATGTGGGCCGAGATGCCGATGTTCCGTATCCTCTCATTGGGAAGGACTCCTGAAGAACAGTGCCTGCAGGAGGTCAGGAGAAACTGAAAGGCAAGAGAAGACGGCTGTTTTAGCTGGGAGCAGGTCAAACACAGCACGCTGTGCTAACAAATACGCTTCCAGTCAGACCACTGTTCTATGGCTTCCGCTCAATCTATGGCGAATTGGTCGTTTAAAGCAAAACGGCCTTCCCGAGCTCCCCGCAGGGTCACCTCAAAGCTCTGCACCACACTCGAAGAAACCAGGCGACCCCTCCACACCACGTCCCAATCCCGCTGTACGTTCCCGGTCTTCCCTCCAGTTCATTCGACGGAGTGCCCGCCCGTTTTCCCGCGGTGCTTTCGGACGGGTCTGTCCCCTCCCCACCACCGTCCCCTCCTCCCCAGCGCCCCCCCGCTCCGCTTCACCTCCCTCCCGC
>VZSZ01007377.1:193606-211535 GCA_013398815.1 Ibidorhyncha struthersii | reverse complement strand
GGAAGGGACCTTGAAGACCACCCAGTGCCACCCCTGCCCTGGGCAGGGACACCTCCCCCCAGCCCAGGTTGCTCCCAGCCCCGTCCAACCTGGCCTTGGACACCTCCAGGGATGGGGCACCACAGCTTCTCGGGGCAACCTGCGCTAGGGGCTCACCACCTGCACAGGGAACAATTTCTTCCTGATATCTACTCTAAATCTCCTCTCTTTCAGTTTAAAAACCATCCTCCCTTGTCCCATGGCTCCCCTCCCTGCTCCGGAGCCCTCCCCAGNAGGCAGCACTGCAGGGGGGTCCCCCCCTCGCCCTGCTGGCCACGCTGCTGGGGATGCAGCCCGGGGTGCCGGGGGCTCGCTGGGCTGCCAGCTCTCATTGCCGGCTCGTGGTGAGCTTCTCACCCACCAGCACCCCAAAGTCCTTCTCCTCAGGGCTGCTCTCCAGCCCTTCTCTGCCCAGCCTGTATTGATACCAGGGGGTTGAATTGTCAGAGCAGCGCTGTGACTGCAGAGTAAGATTAGCTGATTGTACCAAAAAAGTGACTTGGCCACAGTCTGAGGTATCAAATCCAGAGCTGGGCTCCCCAAATGAACTGTATGGCAGCACTGCATGAAAAGCACAGTCTCATGATGTGCAGGAAGATGCCGAGTGGAGCACAGGTACCAGTTTATAATGCTTTGAGTGTTGTGTTACAATAGCAAGGAAGTGTCAGTTAAGTCAGTGTTACAGATTATGCAAACAGAACATCCCAGCTCTTTCATGCAACCACCTCAATGAAAGGCGAAGTTCTCACATTTAGTATCAAGAGCACACGTGTGATAGTATGCCGTCTGTTCGACGGCTAAGGTCCATGTCATAGCTTAAGAAAGCTATAGTGTGTACCTAGATTCTCAAATATTAAAAAAAAAACCCAACTCCAAACCAATCCCCCACTGTAAGGATTACACCAGGAACTGTTGGTCTTCCGTATCAGAGAAGACTCCAAGAGCAGTTCCAACAGCTGGACTCAAGTCCCACCCTCATCTGCTTCCTCTAACAAGCTTTTTTTTTATTTTATTTTTATTTTTTTGCACAATAAATACATGTTTTCCTCCTGGAAACTGAGAGGCATACTTTCCCTCATTGCATTGCTGTTGGTTTCCCATAGAAGAATGTTTCAAAGCAGCCCAAAATAAATAAAGCAGAAGTCGTTTTGTGGTGTAGAGTAAGTCAAACAATAACCATAAATAAATAACTTTATTTAATAATTATAGTTTCAGATGCTTCTATGTAGAACAATTTCTTTTGCATTGCGTTTTAGAACTTTTTTTGCATAACAAAGTAATCTGTAATGAATTAGTCTCTTGCCACTATAATTTTAAAAACATAGTATGTATCACGTTTATCTCAGTAAAGCATAGACATAAGTGTCAGTTGTCAGATGAATACTATTTTCTGTTAAATAGCAGTCTATCTCCAATCAAACATTTCTTTTGCAGTTGCCACAGGAAAAACTTTCCTGCTGCTTATTGCTGGGAAATCTCAGTGACATTCCTGCAAAATGCCTCCACAGCCTTATAGTCCCAATTACATTTATTGCAAAATCAATGTTGTCTCCAGCATATGGAAGATCATCAGGCCCTAGAGCTGTACTCTTACTTTTTAAGGAGTAGACGTGTCCTTTAGATTCCAGGTTCTGGCAAGGTTGACTCCGATATCCCACCCTTTCAGCCTGTCCTTCTGGCAGAGGTTGCTGCCCCTGACTGCTCGTAGGGTGGTTCAGTAGCATAAACTCACTGCCGCTCATATTCTGTCCAACACCAGGAAGAGACCATTGCATTAAACAAGCAAAGAAACAATCGTCTTTCCCTTGCCAGAGTTCAACAAAAGTACTTTTGATTATTTTTGCACGTTAAGAAACACAGAATTAAATAATCTGGGGAATCTGCAGAAAGATATGATTTAAAGGCCATTTCCTTTTTGGCCAAACAAATATTAATCTTAACTTACTAAATCTATTTTTTTATCATATAAATAGTGCCTTTTTAAAGGCTACACTATAATGTTCTAGCTTTGAAATATATGCTCTAGTGCTAATGCTATAATGTTACAGTCTACAGAAGTTATTTACGCTACGACATGGGGACCAATTCTGCATAACAAAACAGCACACAAACTTAACACTTGTAATACAAAGACCTTTTCTGTTCTCGGTCACATGGTTGGCTTTCCTCTAGAACAGCAGACTCTCTAACCAAACAACAACAACAAGGTCAAGGGAGACCAACTGTCAGATTTACAAACAGATCTCATCTCATCCCAGCTGAGGGGGCAAACGCTTTCCTGTATGCAGGACTCTCTCAGCTTTTTAGAACAGAAGAAATGGTATAACCATTCCTTATCCAGTTAAACTACTGCCCACTCACCTAATTTCTCCCACATATTTTTCTGATTGATAAGTTACAGCTGAGTTTCTTAGGACACAGTGGTATTATTACAGAATAACTAAGAGCTACTACAGAGATCTTCAAGAATGAAAAATAACGGGCCACCGCCAAAGGAAACATACCAAGGATCAGCAATACAGAACTGACGGTCTAGGCACAGAAAATAAGAGATGCAAGCACAGCTTATGAACATAAGAATGCTGATAAACACAAGTTTACTTGAAGTATTTGTCATTTTAGTATTCCTCTCACTTTTCTTTGTATTAAAAATCAAGGTGAATCTGGGAATTCTATAACAATTTACAATGTGATTTTAAAGAGAGATGTATAGAGTGGCTATTAATTGCTGCATAACCTAGAAAATTAATAATTACTTCAGCCACACAAAATAAAAAGAAAATCTACTTTCTGTGCAAGTTATAGAGTGTGGGGAAAAAGTCGTTTCATTACCAGGCTTAATAAAGTGTCTGAGACTGGTGCAGTTGTATCAGAAAAATATTGCAAATCAAAGCATTTATTTTTTTTAAAAAACAGAATCAGTGATAATCCATTAAAGTGCTTTTAAGTGGAAATTTGTCAGTTTTTAATTCACTGAAACTAGATGGTTTAACCAAGGATCTGAAGTTTTAAAGAACATTCAGTTGTCAAAAGATCAGAGTAGCAAGGCACACTATTACTTAACTAAAACAAAAAACAGAGATTGGTCATATATATGTGTATACTTATATGAACATAAGCAATGCAGCACCATTATCTCCTCTGAAGAAACTCCATTCAAATGGAGAATGGAAGCAATTTATTTTTTGCTGCTTTTGATGGGGACATGTGTTCCTTTCACATTGAGATTCTCCAAAGCAGCTCTGGGCTCCCTGGAAGCTGCAACCGCAAGTGGTTTCTCTCTGAAAAAAACAAAAAAAAAAAACAACAAAAATCACAACCACCATATGATATGGGGGTGGGGGAAATATGCATTTTGTTAATTACTTATGCAGAGGTATGGTTATTTTAGTTGTAAAACACATTTGACTCTTCCTCCAAAACTACTTCCATTGTTACCAGCATAGAGTTGGACTGTTTCCATATCTTGCGCACTGGATGAGAAGGAAGAAACAGCTTAGTTTGAAAACTGAAATTGAAAGCAAAGTAGCCTGTAATAAGCCTCTAGAACTGAAGCAGTGCCAAAGGGAAAGTGCTCTGTGCAGTTTACAGAAGAGCAGTGTTTCCCTTCGGTAGCATTTGCTACCCAACATGCAACCAATAAAGGCGTCACAACTTCCACTGAAACTATGTCAATAGGAGGGGGAAAAAAAACACCCCAAAGTGCGGTAGATAGCAGTCTACGCAGGGGAGCTCCTGCGCCTACACAGACTTCCCGATCTTCGGATTAGAAGAGATCCCATTTGAAATCTAACCCTGAAGAGAGGGGTGTGTCTGTCTCCAACTGTATGGAAGGTGTCTTTCCTTTTACCCAAGAGAACTGAGCCCTCAGCAAGGATTATACCTTAATGCAGTTAACCCACTTTAATGACTGTGGGGGAGCTACAACATTTGTACATAGTTGAGCTAAGAGCACTGGTGTATTTTTCTAGAAAAAAAAAAAAAACTCTCACCATTTTAGCCTATCAATTCATTAAGTAATTTTCAAAGTTGAAAATACTGAATTTCTTCAAAATTTACTTAACAAAATACTGCCTTATATTGTTTATTGTGGCATCATGAGAAAAGGAATAAAACATGCTATTTCTCCTCAGATTGCCAGTAAGCATTGTTTGTTCATAAAGAGATTGCTTCGGAATTGAATTTTCATTCTGTTGCAAGTATTTCCTTATTCTGGTAGGAAACTATTTTTACCTTCTTGATCCATCTTCCTTGGGTATGTGATGAATACTTCGGTACTTCGGAGCTTCTAAATTGCATCTAGTTCTAGATGGCTTGAACTTCATAATCTCTTTCTGCCACTCTTCATCAAAGGTCTGGGCCTCAGCTGAAAAACAGTTAAAGTTCACTTTTATTTTTAATAAATGCAAGCAAGATTGGAAAAAACATAAAATGAAACTTAGGTTTTTTTTCGAACAGCGTTTTTTAAACTTGTGGTCCATGACTCTCCACATGGTCTGCTAACTATTTCTAGGGTAACTGTAAAAGAGAACTAAAAGCTCACTGCCAATAGGCTTACGTTCGGAAGATAAAAATTAAAAAACATGGAAATCACTGTGTTGTAAAAGTGTATGCACATTTTAACAACATCTCTTAAATACGTATTTTATGTTAGCCACAAACAAACATACAGCACGTAGTAAAATCCTGTTGAAAGTTTGTTTGAAACCATAAAATCTCATTAAAAGTACTCTCAAATATGAGCAGCTACTGCACAACCAAACAGTACCAACTGCATTATAACACAACATGCTCAGGTCTAACTGGTTACTTTAACTTAGGTTGTCCAAATTTATATCAAGTACGGAAACTTGATTTGCAGACTTTCAGACTGTCTGAAAAAGTCCCTTTAAGATGTCTCAAGTTGCAACTTCAAAATTGGTACGTGAAACAACAGTGTAAAGCCCATTAGAGAACTGCATAGAAAGACATACTTTCATCCAGGTTAATGAATTCTTGGTTCATTTCTTCATCACCAGTCTTCCTGTTCTTTGATTTTTTAATGACATGAGCACGATCATGAATATGATGACCAATAGCCATTTTTTCCAGTCCACTTTCAGAATCCCTGAGTGCTTTTCTTGTCTCCTTAACCTGTACAAAAGAGGGAACTAAGTGTCCTTCCAACCAAATCAAGAAGTTAAAAAAAGTTTAGAAAAAAAAATCCAGTTTTCTTCCCAAAAGGTTTTATATCTTTCTTTCGATAAAGTTAGGTTTTACAGGCTTTTCCTAATGTCTCATTTACTGTGTTGGCTGAAAATACACCAATAAAGCACAGATGAAGTCTCTTTTCTTTCTGCCAACAGACAGGAAGATTAAACAAGAACACCTAAAGCTCCTTAAGTAATGTAGATACAGGAAAAAAAGCCTAGTCTAAATATACTACACACAGACAAGTCTTCAACATTCCCCTTGACAACAGAACGAGTAACAGCCAATGCCAATATTCTCAGCATGAAGGACAACTAATTACTGGGTTGTTGTGTTGCCTGGCTTGAAACCCAGGCAACCACTTATCACTGTGTTCATAGGTATTATTATTAGAATCTTTTTGATAACCGAGTGTCTGCCTGAGCGTGAACATAACCCACAGCCAATCATGCCCAACGGCCTTTACTGCTCGCATATAGTCTTTCATGAACCTTGCTTCAGGGTTCAAATTCAAATTCAAATTTCTTAGCAGAATTAGACGCAACAGCTGCAAGGAAGTCAATGAAAGGGCACCTCCATCTGAAGCGTTACGTAAGCATTTAAAAGCGCCCGAGTAAAGGGGATGATTTGAAGCCATGTTTTGCATAAATAGACTGCCTCTTGATATTATCTTATATTTTAGACAGAATTTTAAATGTACAAGAAGAGGATTAATTATAGCAGAGAGAAAGACACTGGAGACCCCCTTGAAGAATCAGCTGTTCTGGCACTCCATTCTTCCAGTCTTCGACAGACATACAGTTTATTTAGACATACTTAGAAGCACACAAATTACAAGGAAGAAAACAGCACTTCAGCTTAAGCCTTTAATATAGAGCAATATTTAAACAGACATATATTTTTCTAAATTATAAGAGTAACTGTCTCCAGTAAAAAGAACCTGAAGGAAACTCTGGTTTAGTTTAGATGAACTTAGATGCCAATAATTACATACCACCTTTTTGCTGCATCTCAGCACTACTTACACCTCCTGGAGCTGTGCGTGTCTGAGCTGAGGCTTGGAAAACTTTTGGTGGTTCGTCCCCTACTTTGGAGTATGTCATCACAGAGGAGGAGCTGAACGTGTGTGCATCTGGATGGATGGACAGGTCATCCTACAAGCAACGTAGACTCCTTATTAATAAAAGTTAAAACTTGTGGATAACAGGTACTTATTAAAATCCAAGACTATCTTATAATAAAAAAGAATACTCCTCTGAAAAATTAACTCTCAGTCCTGGCACTGTAGATACGGCCTTTTGGGAAGAGACTTTGGCATTTGATATGCCCTCACTCTTGTCTGAGCCTCATCTGGCCACAGGTCTCCCCATGCCAGGAAACATGACAACAGATAAAAAGCATGGGCAGCAATAAGCAACTGCTCAAATGCTCGCCCTGCCATAGTTTAGTAATGAAGATAAGCTGTAACATCAGTCTTGCCACATACAGTATATAATAACGTGTGTAAAGAGTTCAGGTGAAATAGGACTTCAGCAGTAATGGTTACAAGCCATTTTACAAGGCCAGCAAAACACAGTAAATATACTCAGCAACACTTAATAGATACCAGTGTTACCTTGAGAGACTGAGAAGAAAGAAGCAGCACGGAAAATAAAATCAGAGGAAGGTCTATGCACAGGGTGGCATTTGTGGTTTTGTTGTTTTTAAGTGTACAGTAACACTTTAAACTGCTCCTTCACTTAAGGTGTCAGCTCTGGCAACAGCCAGAGACCAGATAACTTGCAACAGCTCTAACCCCTAGAGAATCAAGCATATTTAAAGTACTGCTGTTAGCAAATAATCAGCGACAGCATAGAGAATTATAACCATGATAAAGTCTGAGGAATAAAAAAAAAATTCTTACTATCTGCTTGAGACTAGTAACCTTTTTCTTGGCAGGACTTTGAGTACTATTTAAAAAAAAAAAACAAACTGTCATTCGCCAGTACAATTAATTTTAAAAAAACTTACCAATTTTCTTTGCATTTCCAGCATACTGTTTCTCATATTTGACATCATCCTGTCCATTGCAAAAAACGGTTCCCCAAAATCTGCATCCTGCTAAAAGACACGAAAATTAAAACAAACACTCTGAAAGTTCTGAGGCTTTTTTTTTTTTTACATGCATCTTTAACGCAAATCAGACCATCAAAAAAGTTTTTCACAGACTGCAATTCAGACATAGACAAGCCAAAATGCACCTTTTCAAATGAAAAATTGAAAGCTAGCATGGGGAGCTTGATTGTTAAGTTAGAGATACTGGAAAGACAGAAGTGAAAGATTTCACACTCAGATATCAAAATAGGCTCATATTTTGGCCAATTTACAAGAACTATTTTCATATACCTTCTAACCTAACTAGCTTCTGCTGTGAAAAGTACTCTATGACCCTCCATGCCTAATCACCTATTGAAGATTAAGTTATCTCTATTATGCAAATCCTTTAATGCATATGGAATCACACTGAAAATGCATCCCAGCAGACATAGGTGTCCTTTTGCAGAAGTAGTGTACATTACTCATAAAAGGCCAGTGTGGAAAAATCAGAGAACCGTAACCTGGTATTTTAATGGCAGTTAGTTACTTGATGCTGTAAATGTATTCAACAAAACATTCATTCGCTATTTTTACATGAAAGCAGAAGATCCAGTGTTGCACAAAGGATAGAGACTAAGACAGGCTGCCATGCACAGAATTTTATTAGTAGGATCTGTAGCTGATGGCATGTACTGATAAAAGCTACCTTTGCAAGAAAACAAAACCAAAAAAATAGAGAGACAGGAAGACAGAAAGTAGGGAACAGGTGAAATCTGCTAAGTGACCATCTGGGAAGACAGCAATGCTGCCCCAAATGAGCCTCCTCCTCTGGGCTCCTCTCCAGTGCAGCAGGTGACCATAAAGATTTTTGCCAGGCCTTTCCTCTCCTACTGTGAACTTTTCCTCAGGACCTGTTCAAACACCCTACTGGGCTGCCAGGTTTCTGACATGAGCAGCTGTGGTTGGAGTATGTCAGTTAAGAGCGAACACCACACACTGGTTGGTTGGTGAGCTTCTAGACATGCGCGCGCCTCGCAGCTTCCCAGGAGAGCTGCTGTGCCATGCTCTGGTCCACAGGTAAGAGGCCATAAGAAAAGCAGGGAAAACAGCTCCCCAGGGCTCTGCAAAAGCCAGCAGCTTTGTAAGAGGCAGGCTGCCAGGGGTGCACATAGCAGCCCTTTGCACTACTAAGGTGCTACGAAACACCAGGATGCTAGTTACAATAGCAAACACCCCACATTCCTCCAACTACTGGAAATAGAGAGAATTAAATTTAAATAAATTCATTTAAATAGGTATGTATTTAAAGGTTTAAAAATAAGATCTGTAGTTTACGCACAAAACTAAGTAAAAGTCAGGTATAAAAAAATCTTCAGTTTGTTTCTTGAGCAGCAAGAAATCTGAATCCTTAAGGGCTATCAAAACCTCTGGGCAATAACTACAGACAATTTAGGACATCAAATCATTGTAAGTGTCAGGAACTCCAGAAAACTGCCTTCTACAGTTAGAAATCTGGATGTTGACCAATGACATCACATAGTAATCAGCTGTAACTACGGAATTACACGCCATAGATTGGGGCAGGGGGAGTAAAACCATCGCCTGTGCAGTTAACAGCAAAAGAACTTTGATTAGCCCATACACTTTTTGCATACGGCAAGTTGCCAATTTGTGCCTCTGGAAGAGATAATTAAACAAGTAATACTTTTAGAACTGAAAATTCAAAGCCCCATGCTTATTTTTACCTGCTCTGCAAGTGAGAACCATTCTTTAAGCTACCAGTTTTCAATCTGAGGACTCTTTAAAGCCTTCCAAAGGAAGCAAAAAGCTCCACGAGGGTCATAACAATAAACTTTTTACAGATCTTTTACAAGATATTCCAGACCCCCAACAAGACACAGCTGAAAACCATTCCAAGCCCAGTTCCAGTGGAAATTCTGTCTCCAGAAGCTGGCCTGTCTTAGCTGTGACCAGTGCTACAGGTCTTATTGGTATCACAGGCACAAACATACTCCAAGCCACTAGTGTCCATCTACAAGCAGCACTGGAAGTTTGGAGTCTCTCTCCAGGGATTATTTCGTTCATACCCATCAGAGATCAAGCACCAACAGATAGCAGCTGGCTTTTCTGCTTGGTGATCTAAGTAGTAACTTTTCCAATCTTGATATCAGCGTATTTAATGTACTCTAGCATTTTTGTTTAATAAGGAAAAAAAAATTTAAAAAATCTCTCTCTGAAATTATATTGTTCCACATATCTAAACACCAACAAAAGCAGTTTGCAAGCACACTGAGACTAGCCTTTGTCCATGCTTTAGTTATACAGACAGTATGCACATACTAGCAAGAGCTACAAGGATGATTGCTCCTGGGATACTAACCCCTCTACCAAAGCCTGCAAAGGGCATGAGGGAGCAGCTTGTTGCCTGGAAGAAAAAGGACCAGCGTCTTTTAGTTGGTTTATACCTGTTATCAGACACAGCAGAAGTAACTTTCATATACAGCACTTAGATGTACAGCAGATGATATTAAACACTTCCAATCAAATAAAAATAGTCACTCAAGTGGACCTTAGTAATTTATAGCATGCTACAACAATATAATATGAAGCAGTCTCTGGCTTTATAGAAGCAATATATTTATACTAATGATATTGGAAAGTGATAGCTGTCACCACACTTAATCAGTCATTCACATGCATTTGCTAGAAGCATTTAAAGCTAGAGGTTGAGAAACATTTGTATACTATAGCGAACTTTGTACTAAAATTATTTAAAATGTGGCACAGTGCTTCAAACATCACCCACTTCCCTGAAAACACTTCATTCTATTCGTGCAACAGAACCCCATCATTGAAAGCTGATTAAAGTCAACAAGTCAATAGTTCTTTTAATGTAAATTTATGTAATTAAGTTTCAGAAGGCTGGCATACAATTTTAGAGCTTAAAAAATGATGTAGCTGACCTGTAATACATAAAGAGGGCTTGTGAACAAGAGATTAACGTAAATATAAGAGATATTTCTATAAAATATCCATACGTCCCTTGGGATAAACAAAATGAAGTCTAACTTGTCAGAAGTTTCAGAGGTCATTGCAAAGAAGTTCTAGGTAAATCTATCATCATATGCAGAACCACATGAAGACAAATCCCCTATGAGTAAATTACATTCTTCTGCAGTTGTATAAATAGATGTAGCTATAAACACCAGCAAATACAGTTCCTGTTTGACTAACTGAAATTGAATATCCCTATACGACAGGGCAATGAGATGCTGGAAAACACATCGACGTTTCCAGGAAACTAAGACTGGAGAGTTATATAAAAGCCTACCTAAAGAAAAGACTGGTTAGACAGAAGTACCAAACACTTTACAGTGACTTAAAGTACAAAAGGAAGGAATTATCCCATTCTTGAATATCTTTATGAACTCTGATTGCAGTTCTGTCTAACATGTAGTGGCAGAAAAGAATATACCAAATGCAAAAGGATATTCTTGGAAAAAATAAAGTTGTTAGTCATAAAAAGTTCATAAACTCTGTTTTAGAATACATACTATAAAAGCTGTTAAATAGTTCCCTCATATATATGACAGTCAGGTATCCAAACAAAACCAAATGACTGTATCTCTTCAGATGTTTTACCCCATTCCTCCTCCTATATCCTTTCCCCCTTCCCTCCCTCCAAATGGCTAAAAACTGACACTGCAAACCTATTTGAAAAGGGAAAGCCATTTTCAAATTTGAATGTAATATTGATGCACACTGAGGTGCTGCAACAAATTCTGTTCCTTGTAAAGGAGTTTTCAGCATGCTGTAGTTTACTTAAACATAGAATTACAGAATCAGTATGGGTAATTTTAACAAAGTGTATCTTACAGGGTAGTAAAGATATCCATCTTTTCCTACATAAAAATCTAATTATTTTAAGTGTTTGAATAATTTCTGGAAGGAAACCAGTAAAAGCAGTTTGAGACTACAACAAGGCTCAAATAATCAGTGTTGAGTCTCCTGTGACATCTGACAACTCTTAGGTGAAACATGAGGAAGATTAAAAGATAGTGGAAAGATTTTAGGAGGCGTGGAATTCTTTTGTGCTTATCAAAATAACACAGCGCTCTTGCACTTTTAACTCCTTTCTGTAACCACCAATAAAGGTTTTCTATGCCTCGCATTTATCCTTCACTGCCAAGAACAAGGGATACAAACCCTGCAAAATATTAGGGTAAAGTTTAACATATTCTTTTACTAAAGGAAGTTTGATCTGGTTTTATGCATCTTCTGAACCAAGGCCTAAGAATCTGCTTTGGTAGAGGAAAGATCGTGCCCTAATTAGATACAGCAACATCTATATTTGAAACTAACCGGCAATGTATGAGCACGGAGGAAAGAATCTGACAGTTACCCTTTTGACTTGTAGGCGACAGTCCGTGTTTCAGCTTTGTTTATTAAGCTCTAACTATCTAGGTTTGAACAACCCCCACCAAATCTGGCTGAGTTCCACAAGCCCTTGTAATCTGTTTTGTCTTCCAACTGTTTTTTAAAATCAAATGTGATTCATTATAGTAAGAGATCATTCAGCTGCAAAATATTTAGTCTGGTGGAGGGAGAGGAACCAACTTCACACATACATCCTTTCTAAATACAGCAATTAGATAAGGTTTAGCTACAGAAGCATTAAATATAATTGTCCTGCATGCCCAGAGCGTTTAAAAAGATACTTCACGTAAAACATAGATCATTGCCAACTTCTCAGTTTCAGAAATACTGGGTTTCACATCAATTTCCCCGATCTTTAATTCTTACATTGTTATATCTAGAGGAAACATCAATCAGACCAAATACAGAATGCAAAGGCTTTATTCTCAGTTGCAAAGTTGAAATGGGGTTTAAAATATCTGTGTAGATACTATTTAGGTGATTGAAATGCAGGTTTGTGTTAAATCAAACTAACATAAATAACTAGACACAAGATACTAAAATGCAGAGTGAAGGCATAAACACGTCAAGGTACCTTTTTAAGTAAAGTTAGCATAAAAAGGAAATAAGCGTTCAGAGAAGACTGTCATTGGACATTTTTAATGCCTTTCTGTAATAGAAACACTTAATACATAATATTTATTAAACCAAACATTTGATAAATATGTTTAGTTTGCTTCATTAAATATTGTATATTCAAGGTTCAATAACATACAGACTTGTTATTAGTCCTAACAGAAGTTTGTCAGCATTGCGTAATAGGTCATTAAGGAACCAAGAGAGACATTGTTCACATTTTCCTCAGTGATGAAACAATCAGACCAAGGTTGCACTAGCTGAGCCAGACCTCTGTTTCCACTGGACCAAATTTAACAGAAATGGAAATGCGAAGCCAGCTATACTACCAGTAAATGTAAATTCCATGTAGCAATCCTTAGGGATTAACAAAGTACTTACTCTGCGATTTCCTCTTAGAGCAACCTGAGAGTCCTGGCGTGCTCTTCGATCTACTGTTCTCTCCCCACCATCTGTTATACTGAGAAATGGATCTCGTCCAAAAGGATCAGAAAAGCTTCTCATCATCTGCCGCATATATTCATGGTGTGCAGCAAAAGGATCCCTGAAAAAGACATATTTCACATCAGGGTTTATTCCAAGCTATGTAAATGGCTCTGAAATGTTTAAAACTCAAATTTGTAAAACATCCCATATGGTTCTTTATTCTTTATTTTAATAGGACCCAACTGGGCAATCTCCTGTTCCTCACAAACTCTCACTTCTTCCACTTCTCTTCCCATCTCACAGGTTGGTTGGTTGTTTTAGTTCTTCTTCATTGCTCTCTTATGCTCTTGGGTGTTTATATTGCATCTTCTCTTTCCTCATCTCTTCCAAAAATAGTCCATCCTTTGCAGACATCTTTCACTCCAGCCTATGTTTACTATCTGCCAGGAACTATAAAACAGACCTATATTTATCACTACTTCTACCTCCAACCCCTGATATTGAAATAATTATTTTTTTTTCCTCTCATTTTTTCCACTTTTACCTTCCAAAGCTTAGCACAGTACTACTAACTGAATTCATTGTGTCCCACTAGATTCTTCACCTCGCTCCCCAAGTTATTTTGCTGGCTACTCCCGTTCTACTTTTCATCCTCCTTGACCCACATGCCCAAAAATGCATACCATCCTCTAAATTCAAGCCAGCTTCATCTCCTTTAATTTAGTCACCCACTATTGCATCTTTGCCTTCCCTTTCCTCCCCCTCCACAAATCGTGTTCTCACATCCCTTTTGTCTACTTAGGAAGAAAGATTCTCACTGGCTTTTTGCTTTCCTGTTAGTTCCCACCCTGGCCCTTTTCTCTCCTCTTTCTATACACTCAACCTGTTTCCAGAAACCTACAGAACCCCATCAGTAATCCCAAAGCTTGGCTTGCAGGCAAAACATTGCTGAAGTCGCTCTGCATTATTACCTAGTTCTTTGCATTCTCTAAATTGGACAAGAACAAAGTATCTCAAACTGAGGCCAAAAGAGGAATAAAATATGATTTTGTCAGAAGCACAATATATGATCAGTACTGTTGCCTGTGGTCCAAGGCTACAAATTATTACTTCAAACAAAAAACATGCTTCATTTCCTCCCTTCCTCTCCAGTCTAATTTTCTCCTTTGCTATTCTGCTGAAAGCCACTTTATTAATGTTAACAGTCATTTCCCAGGTATGTTTGCTCAGACTTAATAGCACCTCATCTTCCTTCCTATCAATTTCCTGGCACTCCCCAGACACCTCACACCCTCGTTCTCTCCAGGACACCGTAGCTTTTCCCCGAGACATCTATTGCCACCACAAAGAACAGCTTCAGGTTGTTCCTCCAATTTCTTCAATACCCAATCATCTCTTGAAAGCCTCCTGAACAGCTTTTCTATTCTCCCCACCCCTTATCTTCAGTCCCATGAAAACTAGTTTCCACATCACATGGCCACTTTGATCTCTTTGCTTTGTACTGTCTCTTCTTGTGCTAAAGTTGCATTTATTTTTTCCTTTTAGGTGAAAAAGAAATAAGGTTACAAACATAACACTGGATTAATTTTCAAACAAGGTTTTTTACCCAACAATATCCCTTTAAGCTACACAACATACTTAACTCACTCCAATGCAAACAGGCCTTTATAGTTTAGAAGCAACTTTACCGTTGCCATTAAGCAGACCCTAATTTATCCCACTCACATGACTGCTAGCTTTAACTTCAGTCCTAATGTGATAAGCAGCTTGCACACAGCAAGTGTCCCCTCACTTTTCACAGGATGAAAAACAGATGGAAAAAGCCACTGCACAAGCCAAGATGAGGGAAGCACAAGTACTACCACAGTCCATGCATACTTCCATCAAATCTATTTTGACACCAGAAACTTCTGATAGGTTTGGTTATCAAAACATAAATAAATATGAACTGTATTCCACCAGTAACTTACGTATAACAAGATTTCTCCCCAGTCCCTTCTAGTTCAAAAGAAGTAGGATGCTCATAAAATAAGTTATCTACAACACATCATAAGCAAAACAAGATTCCATAGATTTAATGTAGATAATAAAAATTGGTTGAATTTAGTGTGCATAACATGATGTAATATGTCTCACTTGACATAAAATAACACTTCATACCTTGTGAAATTGTCCTTTTTGCCTTATTTCAATTTCTCTGGCCATTCACCCTCCACTACATCTATTTGGTATACTCATACCTGCATCTAAAACTGTGGGGTTTTGTTGTTGGCTTTTTTTAAAAAAGCAAAGGTCGGTGAAACAATTTATAAATACAGCTTCTTACTATCAGAGATAGGGAAGTAAGATATATGCGGTAGAACAACATATTTAGGAACGGAAGTGAAATCTCCCAATTTCCTAGGGACATTTTAGCGAGCCATTCATAAAAAGGTCCAGTGTTGTCAAACCTCGAAAGAAATACTACAATTTTAGTAGGGCAAAACCAATGGAAAGTCAACAGAAAATCTGCATGGAAGACAAGATTTCCAAGGAATTAAACCTACCACCTTGATGGCTCTGATGACTGAAACTCAAACCATAACTACAAAAGGAGCATATCATCCTTACAAAAAATAAAATAAAAATATATATATTAAGCAAGTTAAAGTCTCTCCAGTACAGGATGCAAGATCTTAAGTTCTTTGTTCCAAACACAGATTTTTTTAGGATGGCAACAGGTGGAGAGCACCATAGTTTAATTACTATTATATCTGACTTAAAATGTGACCTTTTTTAGAGCAGGGGGAAGACACTTTTGATGAGACAGACATGATTTCAGCACAGTTTTTATTATTATACCATAAAAGTGACAAGGAAAAAGAGAGGGGGTTCTATAAGGGTTTTGCACACAGAATTTGTGCCCATGTTAAGCGCTGTAAATTATTTTCAAACTTGTCCTGAACAAAGACAATTTATACATTTGTTGTTCCACTATCCTACAGTAACAAAGTTTTGTCTAATAAGTAGTTAATCTGACCTTCACCTGACATTCAGGTTTTTGCCGGGATTAATAAAGGGAACAAAAACGTTCAGCCTCCCAGACTGTTACAGTCTCAAACAAGCATCTACTATATAGAGAAAGAGACATTAAAAAGGTTGATGCTGCTAACGCATATGCAAGCAAGGATTTTCACTAAAATGCATCCCACTTGGTAAATTCTTGTATGATTCAGGCTTAAGCTCCAAAGTTTAAGGCTCTATGTTCCAGCTGAAACCTTTTCAGGGTGTTCTAGTAAAAGTACAATGTTAGTTCTTATTTCAGTGCATGTTCCTGGTCAGTTGAGAATCAGTGTCCTAGACCAATAAATTCAGTTTCTTATTTTTGAAAGCTGTATTTCGTATTATTTTTTTTTTTTAATATAGGAACTTATGTAAGCCCGAAGCTGCAGAATCACACTGGAGATAACACCTGGAACAATAAAACAAATGCTGAGCATTGGTAAATTAAAAACAGAGGCCAACTGCATTTGGCAGAGAAGACGCCACTTCTGCACCTGTCCGGGCTATTCAGGATGAAACTCAGCTGGGCCTGGACAGTGCTTTGGCTGACTGACCTGTGTTTCTCCAGGCCAGCTGCTCACAGACAGAGGCATTTCTTTTAAACCAGGCACTATTTCCAGTTCAGCAGTGAAAATCTCTCCTTGTGAGGCAACAGAAGCTTATTATGACACTATTTTGGAAGCTAATCTTATCTGAAGTAATAAGCTCATTTCCTTAACTATATGCAAAACAGATTTACAAGGACAGTGCCAAGAAAATGAATCTTACTATCAGTCTCTCTCATCTCTCTCACACACACTCCCTTCCTCTATCTTCTGGGATCTCTTTTTCCCCTACAATTTTAAACTACATTAGTGGCTAAATAAATAAGAGGAAAGCAACTGATATTTCAAAAGCACACAAGAAATTACCACAAACAAGAATTTCCATTATTATTTTAATTTCATGCAGAGGATTTGCATAGTGAAGGTTCCTGCATAGCATATCCTGCACATAACTGATAAGTTGTTATAATAGCGTGCATATTCCTAGAAACGAAGCATACTAATCCATCTTGCACAGCTTTAGAAACTGTCCCACCGCTAGGAATGTGCTTTTGCAGCGAAGCAGTAGATTCTCCTTTAAGAGGTACAAATGCAGTCTCAGCTAGAATATCCTGTAACTAAGAGATACAGTCAACAAACCCACATCACAGGGCCTCCTTGTCCACCCACCAGCATTACCCCTTATCTTTGCTTGTAATTAAGCTCCACATACTTTTTCTAAAGATGTGGTACTTACTAAAATCATTCAGGCTCCTCCAAGTTCTCCGATCCCATTCTTACCCGCTACAGATTAGTTTCTGACAAAAGACATCAAATGGGGCCAGACTAGATAGTTCAGTAGTTTTGGCTATCCCGGCGCTCCAGGGGAGCATTTGCACAGACACACTACTTAAATCTAAGTTCCGGTGGCAAAAGAAGATTCCCACCAGAAACAAACTGATTTCAGAGTTGAAGGCATAGAGGTGCTCTACCACCAGCCCTACCACTGTGCTCATGGTACGGAAATTAAAAAAAACACCTGCTGAGCTAAAGCATCAGCATGCACTCAGGAAACCAGTACAAGGAAACGGACAGTTTGCCTTTATTGATCTCACACATAGGTCTGCAAAGTTCTAATGCAAAACCAGCTGGTGGTATCTTTAGCATATGCATCAACAACAGGAGCTCAGAAACAGTCTACAGAAAAAAAAAAAAAGAAAAAAAGAAAAGCTAGAACATCCAGCACCTGTCCACTTTTTAGGAAACTAAATAAAAAGCAAAATAAAAGAACTCAAAGCAATGGAGGTAGAGACTTCTCAGTAGATGCCACTATAAAATTATGATTAAGTTCTTCACTGGGCTATGAAACAGGAAATGCTACAAGCATTACTGAAGGGGGGAGTAAAAGACAGGACTCTCGTATTTAAAAATCACTGGCAGCAATTTAACCCTACATAGTTTTAAAGGACACAGTTTTAAAGCTTAAAAGACACTCCGCACGTTCGTTTCTGTCTAGAGGAGCGCCACCGTGAACTACACCGGCGCTTTAACCCCGCACAGACACACGTCCCTAAGGGCGA
>VZSZ01007377.1:99371-193338 GCA_013398815.1 Ibidorhyncha struthersii | reverse complement strand
CACCTCACAGCGCCCCGCGGCGCTTGAGCCCCAGGGGCCGCCGCCCGCCCGCCAGCCAGCCAGCCCGACCCGTCTCCCTCGGTCGCCGGAGGGCGCCGGCCGGACCCCTCACCGGAAGAAGGGGTCCTCCTCGAAGCAGCGCCCCAGGCCCCCGAACATGGCTGCGGCTCCCCGCCGGTGTGAGCGCCGCCGGCCCCGCCGCTCCCTCACGACAGCGCTCACTGCCCCACGTGACGCCCGCCCAGCGCCGCCGTTGGCCGCCGCGGCTGTGACGACACCGAGAGGGGCGGGGCTCGGCGGGGGGCGCCCTTTCCGCGGCCCCCCGCCCCCGNGTTGCCGTGGCAACCGCCGCCGCCGCCGCGGACCGGCTCCAGAAGGTTCGGCCCGGGGCCCTGCGCGGGGTCCGGCGGGGAGCGGGGCGCAGCCCCACGCGTGGAGCCCCACGCCGCTCCTCGGGCTGCCTCTCCCCGAGCCCTGTTTTTGCCCGGCGAGGCGACGGGGCACGGCACGGCCCGGCTTGGGGGGGTGCAGGCCCCGGCGGGGAGTAGGCCCGGCTTCCACCCCAGCTCCTGTCAGGCGTCTGCGGGTGGCCGCTGTCGCCCTCTGCCCCGTCCTTAGCAATTTTACAAATTATTATATTTTTTCCAGTAGGTGGCAGTAAAATAAAGCGACCGCGTTGTTCGAGGCGGGCTGCCTCCCCTTTCCCGGGGGCTGGAAACCAGGGGTTTGCCTGAGCGGGAGCCTTGGGACAAGCAGTGGCCCCTCAGTGGAAAGCATCAACGGCCTGCGTTAAAAGCAGCCGTAAAGAGCTGTTCCAGCAAAATATAGCAATGAGGAAAAACAGAGGCCGGGGTGGAGGAAGGGTGTCTGACCGCAGTTGCTGCTCTGACTGCGGGTGGCTGTCGCAGCCGTTTGTGGATCAGGATTACCTGTGACTCCAGACCAGCTGAGCGCTCACAAGGCACATCCGAGCCCTGAGGCTTTACAGTAGTTACCTTCTGGCCAGTGGTTCATTCTCTATTGCTTAACTGTACCGGCTTTGGGGGTGAGAATGGTTAGGATTACTGGTTAAACAGGGGAAAAGAACTCTTTGTCTTCTTGGCAGGAAGAAGCAAGTCCTGTGGCTGGCTGTAAAGGAGAAACCCCTCAGCAAACCCTCTCGCTGGGCATGGTTGTCAAAGGAAGGTTCCAGTAAAAGAATGGAGCAAATACATGAGGAGTGTTATCTAAGTTTCCTGAAGAGTGGAGTGGTTGCGAACACGTAGGGGTGTGTATAAGAACTGTGGTTATATATAAACTTCTGAAGGAGGGCAGTCTGAAAGAACCAGAGGTATAGGAATGTCACCTTCATTCTTCATAAAATGGGAGAATTGTGGAGGAAAGTTTATGTTCGACAAAATTCTCCTGGTCTAGATGGCAAAGTTTCTCAGAGCCATGAGCCTGGTGGTTGTTTCCTCTCGTGTCTCCTGCTGAGATGCAGGTGATGGCTCTTCCCTCCTCTCCTCACATCTCTTGCAACATCCCAGATTTTAGGGGAAATATAGAAAATGTGCTCGGGATAACCAGGTGGGATTAGAGAGCATCAGAGTATTTATATGGCAGTCATGAAAGTAGATCCTTCATTCCGCTAAGATCCATCATGCCGCAGAAGCAGCTCTGCTGGTATTTGGCCCAAAGTGGAAAACCGACATAAAAGATGAATGAACTGAGCCTGCAATATTTTTGAAAAATATCTGTAATCGAGTGAGCATTGATTTTGCTGTCTCCTGATGTAGACTTCTCTTTAGATCCTAGCAAGTGGTGATATTGCAGCCTTAAGATGCACTCCCAAGTTTGAGCAGCTGTTACAGTGAAAATGTTTATACTGACTGACTGGTGGGCAGGGAAGCCTGACAGAAAAAGGGTTACCCATTGATTATCCAGGTGAAGTCTGTGAACTGTTTGTACATTTCTGATGAAAGATTAGCAAATAAAACAAATCAGGCGGTAGTCATGGAAGTGAACTCTGCTGCTTTCGGGCTTTTTATAACGAAATCTTGTGCCAGTTATGATGTTATCAAAGAACTTTTTTATTGCTCAGAGAGAGAATTCAAGCTTTGTTTCAAACCGCACACAAAAATATTACAAACGTTGTAGTAATATCATCCTCTGCACTGTGGTTAGCCTTTCAATCCACAGATTTTAAAGCTCTTTAAAACTCCTCTGAAGCTAGAGTGTATTGATACTAGAAATGCAATAAGCAGTATCTGTGCTATAGTGATTAGGTCATATACAGTGCTTATTTATTAATTACTTGTCATTATATTTTGATGAACAGACAGATGTCCTGGATCAGTTTGGTTTTGCTATTATAGCAGTTCATTAATATCCATGACATGGTACGCTAGTATGTTCACTTTTTGCCTGCTACAAACCAGCAAGGTGAATTTTCTTTAACATAATTAGCACATCAAATACAAAATCCTGCAAATTCTTACGCTCCTGGAGCTTTATCTCCTGAAAGTGTTTGTTTCGGTGTGGTTAACTTGTTTGCAGTCTTCTACCAAAACCTAACTAGGTATTTTTTTTACGGTAGCTATTTAGAGTTTCTGAACACAGATACAGCAGACTACAAGTTCAGTTAGTGCCGTGGAGCCTTTGTGTGAATTCAGCCGTGTAAAAACAAACCGCTTCTCTGCAATGATGAAACAGAAGTGTGGAGCTTTCCAACAGCTGTTCAGAGTACATCAGCTCATCTAGAGTTTGCTATTTAATTTTATGCAGACTCTGACTCCAAAAGATGAAATTTCTTTCCAAGTCAGACCAGATCCAGAGCTGGATTACTGTGCGGATAGCTAAGCATTATGAGTTCCAGTTATTGTTAATTTTTTGGCTGCTAGTGGGAAGATGGCCCCCGTTAGAAGTGAGCTCATTATGAGAGGCTCACTAACACGATAAAGTCAGTACTCTATTTGCACAGAGTGATATCTCTAATTGCTCAGGCCTTCTTATGGTTTGTGTCTGCTTGAGTTAGATTTCTTTTGTGTAGATAAAAAGACTTCTGTAAGAAATCACCTCGGTGCTACAGCACTGTCAGTCTGGAGGGCATCTCCAATGAGATTAATGATGTCTGCCTTAATATAAGAAAACTGTGCATAAATGAGATTATGGTTTCTGCTGAAACCTGCCAACTCTTATTCATTTGCAGTAAATATTATCTTTAATTAAAAGTTTTAAGGTATCTTGTTCCTGAACTAATGAGATCTACAGTGATTTCCCTTAGGAATTAATTTACCTTCTTAATTCTTACTCAATTTGGTGATATGACTATTTAAATCTGATTCAGACTTCAGAGCTTTGTTGAACATATTCATCTAGAACAAAAGGTCGTTTTGCCATATTGACGTTTTGTTGGTATTTATAATTCTTTGTTCTCTCTCGATTCTAAAGATATGTGTTTAGGTTCCTGTCCCAAACATTTTCTACTAACACTTCTTCATGCTGAGTGGCTCTTTTCCACAGCTATTTCACTTTGTCTTATGTTTTCTGTTCCCTCCAGAGTACAAATCAATTATAGCGGTGCTGAAAAAAGATCCTGATTGTGATCAACTTACTTAGTATAGCACACCTATGTAAAATGTGCTAAAATATGTGGAAAACATTTGGTGCAATTGCTGAGAAGTACAGAAATATTTCTGCCTTTATATCTGTGTAGTCATCAGTTAGAGTTTCTCTACAAGGATTATTTTTAACCAGTAGGGATGCTTAACACTTGGAGGTGAAAATTGCGTTCCTGCATACATGTTTAAAGAGGCAAAGTGTCAGCCAGCAACTCGTTTATGAGAACAAGAGCCAAATTTTAAGATTGTACACCAAAGGACAATATTGCTAGTGAGATTTAAAAATATGTAATTATTATAAATAAATTACAAAGTTCCCTTGTTTTAAAAATAAATACATATCAAAATTAAAAAGTAACATTAAAAATAAATACCCAGTTTGCATGCATAAAGAAGACACCAAGGGAAAAAAAAAGAATAAATGGTCCTTAGTTCATTAGCAGGAGACTTTTCTATTGAAATCTAAGCTGAATCATGACACATCCTCTCAGTCTCTTCACTGGTGCTCGAAGATGCCGGGTCTGCCCTGACTGCTAGGTCTGCTATCAGTCAGTTACGGATGAAGTAAATGGAGCAAGGCAGAAGTAAAACTATCTCTTGGTGTTAACCAGAGGTCTTTTTGTCCTTGTCTGATGAAATATATAATGCCTCTACAGAAGTACATTGTCAGTGTTAAGTAGCTAAGTTGAACGATATTTTCTGTAGGAAGATTATTTCCTGCTTTTTATAGGAAGAGATTTTTGTCTTTTACTATTATGAAAAAAAAAAATTTCCACCCAAGAATTTCTGATAGAAAACATTTCTGCGTACACTCTGAGACTCTCTTTGGGGTCTGTATATAATCAGGAAATATCCTTAAAATCTACTGTTCTGTCTTTGAAGTTGATTAAAAAAAAAAAAGACTATCAATCAGACTATTCTACATAGACTGCAGTAGAAACTCATGGCTGCAGGAGATTCCCAGCCCTCTACTTGCACCACTGGTGGGTAAGAAACACGTTTTGTGGCATCAGCAGAGCATGCGCTGGGACTTGCTATATATAGAATTGTCACCGACTTCTGCAAGTTGTTGATAACCTTCCATTTATAACTTACTCGCAGACCAACTTCCTCCCATCACACACAAATTAGAGAATTATCAATAATGTATGAACTAATAAATAATGCTTGTGTGCTGTTGTCAGGGCAACAAATATCATTTAGACTGCAGGAGAGATCCTCATGTTGTGTCAAGTATATTTGAAGTCTTCCATATCTGTAAGACTTCAGCAAAGTAGAAGAATGAGATGTTTTTGTGTTTCGTTGAGACAGCTGAAAGAAGTGGTGAAGTATATTCTGTTAGATTCACAGAAACGTGAGAGATTGGCTCCCTTTTAAAAAAACAATATTTTGTATCATTTACTTAATAGCTGTTTACAAAATACCAGTATAAGCAACGTAGGAATCTCCAGGTTGGATTACCTGGTAAAGCTGTGTAGTGTCCAGTATCTTCTTTACAAATTACCCAGTCTAGATGTTTTGTAAGAAACTGCTAGAAAGTGGACAAGAGCTGTGTGTGACACAGCCTGCCCTTGGCCTGTCGCATCATTGTAATACAAACTCATTTCCAAGACCTGCAGGATAAGCTTTTGTTCCTTTTAAAAAGTATTTGGATGTTACTTTTCAGATCATCCATACAAGTGATAATCCATTTGAGATTTTCTAAGTTTTTGGCTTCAATTACATCTTGTAGCAATGAATTCCTGATTTTAATTTTTCATTGTGTGAAACAGCGTTTCTTTTAATCAGCCCTAATTTTGTGACCTTTCCCTCTATCTTCTGTTCTTGTTTTTGTTTAGCAGAGTGAAAACAGAGGCACATAAATATACATATTCTCAAAAAAAACCCCAGCATACCAAAAAAACAGTCAAGACCTGGCCCCAGTGTGAGCATTTATCATTGATTCCGGGATTTGATCCAAAAATAATATTTGTTTAAATGGGCTCTGTTGCCATCATGTACAGTAACTATTGATTTATAAAAACTTTGGCAGCACATGTTAAAGTATTAGGGAGCAAAGGGAGTTTTATTCCTGAGTTAGTTCAATAATTTGCAGCTATCTCATTTCGCCATTCCCAATGGCCAAACAACCAAAAAACACATGTTTTGTGTTCAAGTTCAAGATGCTGAACTTGAACAGTCTTCCGTGAGATGACATATTTATTTCTTAACTCCTGGTAACTTCTCCTCTGTCTGGCACTGGGAGGGAAAGAAAAAAATCATATCGTCTCAGCACCGTGGCATCCACGAGGGGTTTTTTTCTGATGATTGCGGCAAAACCACTTGGCACTTGCATTGCTGCTTCCTTCAGCTTCCTTCCATCTGCCTGGCAGCAATGTGTGCAGGAGATGACTGACTCCGCTGCAAACCTGTGCACTGAGAGTAGAGACCCTCTTCTACCAGGCCACGCGTTGAGGGCATTGGTCTTAGAACCAGAGATAGTAACAAACTGCTGGCACTGGGAGTAAATGCAGCAAATGGATTCCTGGGGCAAAGTCTTTATCAAGTTAATGGTGAAGATTGCCAAAGTTGAGCTCAGAATTTGGCCATGGCCTCAAGCTGTAAAATTAGACAAAAAAAAATGCGAAATGTATGGCAACACTCCCCCAGGGCTATAAATCAGCTAGGCAGCAAGAGCTGCTTGATGTACCCAGTGCCTGCAAAAGCCAGTTTCCATAGGAAACCAAAAATCAAGCTTTCCTGCTTCAGCTGGTTTGCGCCAGGTGAAGCCAAATTTCTCCACTGTTTAAAATTTGTGACCACCGTTCGGACAGTACTGTGCTTGTTCAAGTAATTGAGCTTATTTGAAAGGTCTTGCCTGCCTTAGGCTGTTTGTCTCTAAAACTAAAAATGAATCTTGCTGGTTGAGCAGACATTATTAAAGCTGTATTTAAATTAGTCCTGTAGAGAACAAGTATATTAAATGCACAAGTTATCACAACATCAAGTTTATACAGCTCAGAATATGGCTAGTTTCACAGCTAAGGCAAGAATTAATTGTCAGTTTTAATTGTCAAGAAGAGTTTTCACTGTTCACCTAAAGAAAAAAAAGCCCAGTATTTATTATTCAATTACTTTCTAATTACATTCATTGCAGCCCCTGTCTTCCAAAAGTATAGGAAAATGTTAACTCTGTGTACCTAAATTTTGAGAACCAGAACAGTGTATTAAAAATAGGTCCTTTTTTCTGAACGATTTTGGAAGAAGCCTGGTAACGGAGCAGGCGGGGGCTCCGATCGGTTCTGCGCTGTGCGTTTCCATGTACAGCCGAGCAATGTCAGAGGCAAGGTTGACGGTAATTTGAGAGGACTCAGACAATCAGTGCTCAATCCCCAGTCAGTTCTGTAAGGATCAGCAGTTACTATTTAAATTTAAAATGTATTGGCATAAATGAGGTATCCTTACTTCTTCCAGTTAAGTTCTTTTACAGATAGGCTTAAAGATGCAGTGCAATTTCCAGAGGCTTAAGCGTATTTTTAGTGGAAGTGGCCTTTTGACAGTGTTGTTACAAAACTGATTACATTCCATCTGTAATGTCAGCCCAGTGGAGTCTTTTGCGAAGGCAGTTTGTTATAAATTGTTTGTAAATGTCAGATAAAAGCATCATTCTACTGCAAGCAACCAGAGGTAGACGTGTAATAACATTTACATTAATATTTTATTTAAATATATATTCAATTCACATAGTTGCGCAGGTCTGTAACTTGTGTGAATACTGAAAGAAGGCGACAATAATTTATAAAAAAAATACTCTGAAATTCACCAGAGAGGTATCCAAAAATGCAATTCAACATTTTTACAAATGTTAGCTGCATTTAGTTTCCGTTAATAATAATTAATGAGATTTGTTTATGCCTTTCTTTCAGAACTGTAACATGGAAATCCAGCTGTTGCCTCCAGAGATGAGGAGACCGGCAGCGTCCCAGGGAGGTGGCCGTCCCTCCCGTCACCCCCTGGCCAGCTCCAGCACGGCACCAGGCAGCCAGTTTTGCTGATGCGGGAGGGGAAGACTCCACTTTTCCTTCCTACAAACTCCCCTGGGGACCGCGCCACATAGACGGTCGGTATTTGGAGCTTACCTTTGTGAGCAGTATTTTTTGTTTGAAAGATGTAGATTGTAAGGCAACAGAAAACTGTGAGAGAAAGGGCTCTGCCTTGTTCTCCTAACTTTAGCTCTGCTCAGGAAGAAAAAAGGCAAATTCAGATTCCGTGCGTCTCATTTCTGTGGCCGCCTTAGACAGCCACTGATGTTCAGTGTGACAACTGCTCTGGGACGGCAGAGACATCTAGTGGGAATGAGATTTTTGCAGTGGCAGCTCGGCAGAGACACCGCCTTTTAAACTACAGCCTTTTCAAAATCGTGCGTTCAAGAGCAATGCCCAAGGACTGAAGGTCTTCTCCTCTTGTTACTCTCCCTGCAACCACACAGCCCCCATCCATGTTGTGCTTTTGAAGAAGCAAAATGATAGCTAAGTAGCCATTTTCATTGTCGCCTGGGTTTAAATCGTGGCATAACCATTTCCAGCCGAGGAGATGCGCACCCTGATGGGGGAAGTGAAGCCCAGCCCAGCCCAGCCCTGGTTTTAGCAGTGAGCTCCCTCCTCCAGTCCCTGTGCCGAGCTTCAACTGCTTCCTTCCAGAAAGAGTAGACGTCTCGTGTCACATCTCACCCCGGAGTGGCAATTCCAGAGTGACTCAGTGTCTAAGTCTTGCTCCCCAGCGTCACATAATCCAGCCCAGCCACTGCTACTCTTTTTTCCCAGGTCTTAGCAAAGGAGAAAGACAAGGAGGGGAGGGAACAGCCAGGAAAAAAAAAATAATCAGGTAATGCTGCATTAAGTCAAAATTACTAATGGGGAATATTTAAAATTCTGGAGCAATAATACTTCTAGCATTGCTTTTTATCACTGCTGCAAGCTGCGGAGTCACCGCAGCCCTGTGTCATATGTGGATTAAGTCATGGGTTCAAGCTGATCTCTCCTGAAACAGGTTTCTAGAGTTCAAGGATCTCCACTAAAAATAACTTGCTTCTTGTAACTTGACAAATGGAAAACTGTAATCATCGAGAAGGTTGGGTTTGGGTTACTGATGGAAAAATGGCCTTCGGGATCATCCAGTCCTGCTCATATCAGAGCGACTGAAGCAGAAGTAGCAAAATTTGATCTCCTGGCTGGCAGTGTTTTCTTAGATACCATTATTTTAGTAGCAAAAAATCTTTCTGAAATGTTGTAACAATAATCATAATTTAAAAACTTAAAAACTAAACACAGCTCCTTTGCAAGCAGTTATCATAATAAAAAATAGTTGTGGAGATGCTGGATGACTCAAGAAATCAGAAAGGGCTAGCGAACATTTTACCTAAAAGTTATCAAATCAAAATCGGGCTGGTTTGATCTTAATTGACGGTGGCTGTTCAGCAGGCTAAGTGAAATGAGTTTGCTAATGTAATTTCGAGGGGTAGAGGTCTTTGCTGACTACCAGAACTCTGAATGGCTCAAGTTACAGCATTATCTTTTCGCTCCTACGCAGGTTCGCCTGAGTCAGATTTAAGGTAGTTTGGCACTAGGAGGAACTTTGCGTGGGAGCTGATTGTATCAGAGATGCACCGCCATGAGTCCTGAGTGACAAAAGGGAGTCACTGCTGGCTCTGTGGGCTGCACAACAGCCCTCACACTCCTGTGCTGTAGTCGGAAAAATAGCAAACAGCTGTTTCTTTCCCTTTTGCAATCAGAAATCCATTCCCTTTCACCAGGAGCATGGAGCAAAGTGGAAAATACATCAACGAAATAAACTCTCCATAGGCAAGAGGCCTAAATGCTGAATGTGAGAACATTCAAAGACCTTAAAAGCAAAAAAAACCCTAAGAAAGTAGGATGTGTTTCTATGCAGTAATTATTGTTGAAAGGTGTCCCACTTTTGGATCAGTAAAAGTGTGGGCCGGGAGTCAGCAGTGCATTTTCCCAGGTGCTTAATTTGTACACCTTGATAAGGGTTTCGTGTCCAAGTTATGACACAGTTAGTGACATTTGTATCTGGATGATTAGGTAACACGTGCTATCTCTTCCTCAAGCAAAAAGGCCCCACACGTGGAATGGTGGAGTGCACATGGATTTGGCTACAACCCATGTATAGTGTGTTGAAATCTCACAAAATAATTTTAGGCAGTAAGTTCATCAAAATTCTCTTCAGTCCTGCACAGCTGGTAACAGAGTGAAGTTTATTTGTGATGTTGCTGCCTTCTTCCATATTTCATTTCTGATACTCAAGTATCTGCCTACCTTTGACAGGAAAATGAATAATTTATCACAGGATGCTATTCAAGTAAAAGCAAAACAAGGAAATAGTTTGCACAACTTGAATCAAGAGTGCTGCAGTCTTAACATTTACAGTTACAACCCTATGGACTGGTCTTACAAAACTTTTATTTTACTCTACAGGAGCAAACGCAGTGGAACGTCACCTATTTTTGCTGAAGGTTTAAGCTGTGGCACCAGCGATGGCAGGATCTCGGCAAGGCAGAGCACTGATCCAGTGCCGCTCCGACAGGGCTCAGCTCCAGAAAGCACTAAGCCTCGCTGCAGATGGATCTTGCAAAATGCCACTTGCCTCTCAATGCTCCGTGTTTTGAATGTTCAGCTTAGCTGTAGCCAGAGAGGGATCCGCGGTAAGATTAAAACTAGCTTGCAAGACACAACATCTGGCATTGCTAAGGTCGCTGCTCAGCTCCACGTGAGCTCTCGCCTCCAGGACATGCACTTGAGCATCACTGCGTTGCTTTAGGCATCTTTAGAAACCTGTATTGCATAAACTTGCAGGTTTGGAACAAGAAGGCTAGCACGTTTTCTAATTTGTAACAGATGGTATCTAGGTAAAAACTCCATCCTGACGATTCCTTCATCTCCCAACGCCAATAACTTCATAAACTTCAAGTAAGTGAAATGAATCTTCAAAGAAGGAATTGAGACCGGGTGACAGAATACAGGGCCTAAACCAGAAAACCCTCTTCTTAAATGAACTGTCTCCACAGAGACGCCAGTGCAACACACAAATTATGTATTTCGTGAAAGCTACAGAGTTCTGAGTTGTTATTTATTGGTTATTCTGATCACTAATCTGCAACTAGAACTATAAAAATCAACTTTATAATGATTTGCTCTGTGTGTTAAACTATGTTTGGCATATTTCAGTACATATTTCTATTCAGTTCGGGTTACCCAAATGCCATTTCCATTTTCTTTCCAGATCTTGCTCACAATTCCCCTCCAGCACGGACTAGCTGGACAGATCTAGTTGTTTGTTGATAAGCAATGGTAGGTACACCCTATTAGTACCACTAAGTCTTACTTACTTATAAAAGACCTGTTTGTAGCATTTATTAATATCCTGTAGAGTTGTGAATTATATAAAAGGAATCAATTTGCATCCAGTAAAAATACCCAAATTATCTAACATAATGTGTGAAAAAGAGGAATTTACGCCCGTGTGTTACATGGAGATCAAATAGTTTTTATTTACTATGAAAGAAGCACAGAAGGAGATTAGAAAACAGGACGATGACAAATATGTACTATTTGAAAATGCTGAAATCAAACAAAGGAAACAGTTTTTTTTCCGACTTTTTGTTGCAGACAAGATAGTCTTGAAACCCAGACAGCCATTTTAATGCAGGACCAAGAAAAACTAACACTGCTCATAAAGAAAAAGTAAAAATGTGTTAGAATGCAAATTTAATGCATTTTCCTTTTATATCAGCGATCTATAAAAAACAAGACAACCAAAGTACATTTCCAGAATCATCCTCCTTTTTTTTTTCACCACAGACCTGAGAACAAGGAAAGTAACACTAAATGAGTTTCTCCGCTCACCCGGGAAAGCTGATGCAGGGAATTTCCAATGAGGTACGTCCAGAGGTGGGGGGCTCAGTTTAGTCCTCTACTTATTTAATAGTTTTCTCACAGCTTTGCTACATACCTCGGAAGAAATACTTTTGTATTTGATGTGGTTGATCTCTGGCATTTAGTTGGATGATGGACAGATATTTTTTTTTGTAAGTATACTCAGGGTAAATTTGATGTGTTCAAATAGGACTAATCTTTTATTCTTTTGAAGTCAAACCTGGACAAACAGAAACTTCATAGACTGCAGTCACTCTATACAGAAATGGGTATGCCATTAATCTTGTTCGACAAAGGTCTGTACCTCTACACACAATAATATTTATTTCCCATTAAAAATATTTATTTATTATTTCCCATTAAGAGTTCATAGAAAGCGGTCTTTTCCAGATTATCAAACATTTTAATATTCTTAAAATTGCTCAGAAAATAATATTTCTCGAAACCTGCTGAAAACTTTACAGATTCGTTTAAAAGGATAACATAACTTTTGCCTTACATCTCCTCCCGGATGCTGACAGTAGTGGGTAGATGTTCAAGGAAATGTAAAACAGTTCTTTCCACTCAAGCCCACCCGAAGTGAGGAACTGGGCTAAGGCTGGAGCAGGCGGATGAACACATCAATTTAGAAGAGCCCCTCAGCAAGGAGACTGTGCACAGATGTTTGGGATTCGAAAGCTGCTCCCGTAATGCAGAACGGAAGGAAGAAGAGATAACAGCGATATCATTTGCCCTGAATCCTCCTCCAGCTGCAGAGGATGTGATGGCCCAGGGTGGTATCGCCTGTGCTCCTACTGTCTGAGCACTGGTAAATCTGAACTTTCTTTGACAGTCTTATTTTTTCATTTATCTTTAAACTGCTACATGGTTATATATATTTTTTTGATTGGGAGGTATAAAATTACGTCTCCTCGGGCTGTCAGGTTTTTAGCACCCCAGAGGAATTCAGTACGAAAAAAGAAAATTACACTGCTCCGATAGCCTTGCCGTCTACAGCGGGTAGCTCAGCGGGACAGGTCACCCGGCAATGAGTTCAGGAAAACAACGGAGGATAGAACGTTCTTGTTTATTCAGATGAAATATTTATTCTCTGTACAACTCATACTGAGTATTAAAATCCCCACAAAAGAGAAAAAGAAAACAATTTAATGGTAGGATTTCTTTGCATTCATGGAGAACCAGTATGTGATGGTCACAGCAGTTTGCTCAGGCCACCGGACTGCCCATCAGCCTTTCTTGCCGCAGAGCAATCAGCCTCTGAAACCACTTCTCTTCTGCTTCTGCCTTCTCGATAAACAGCTGTGAGGCAAGGGGGAGAGGAAGAAAAGCAGGCACAACTCATTAACTTTCGCTTTATTTGTTATAATCTGTTGAAACATGTGGCGACTATTTCAGTGCCCACAGAAAAAGCTCAGCTGCACCAGGGTGTTAAAATACAGAGGTGATATAAATACATTAGTAAAGGTAGAGACTTTTAATAATTGGAAAGCCAAGACATTCCAATTTCAGTCTCCTCCTGAAACGCCAAGTTTGTCACGATCTTTGTTACCTGCGTTCATTATACAGAACTCGCATTGGTTTACTTACTGCAAGTCATTTTTAACTTCCTAACTCTTAAAAACCCTCTGCTGTAAGTACTCCTATTTCCAATTACAAGTGCTGACAAAGGAATTTGCATCTGTTTAGCCACAATGATTTAAAATTATCTGAAGTTTGTCATATATTTAAAGCTTTATGATTTGGCAAGGTGGGCAAGCTCTGAGGCTTCCACCAGGTTCCCAACTACATAAACTGAAAGCAATTTTTCCTGAATTTTTGTTGAAAGGGAATTTTTATATGATCAGGATCTTAAATTCCCCTGCATTAAATTAGTATGCTACTTTGATATAAAATTTGTTTGTAACTCTAAAAATACATCACTGGTGAACTACTTTTCTAATTATTCTCTGTTGGATGATGCCAGGAGTGTCATCCTCTTTGAGCCAACGAGTGACGCATTCGCTAACAGTCTTCGGACCACAGATTATTAGATGAGCAGCACAGCAACATGGTTGTTAGGTCACACGAACCTGCTCTCATTTGATGGGCTGTGTTGTTCTAAAGGCAAAGTAAATATCGGCGCACTTACGTTTGGATGTGCTAAAGAATTATCATCTTGATATTTGATGGCAGTAGGAATATTGGCAGGTGGTGGTTCTTTTTCAGGAGCAGATGCATCAACAGTTCCCGCTCCGATAGTTACGGGTTCATACTGCAGTTCAGTAGGCTCTGTTGACTAAAAAGAAAGAAACGCATCTGAGTATTTATCCTCAAACTCCCAAACGTGGCAGTATCTTTGAGCATTCAGCTTTCTTCCCGTTGCAACATGTGCCCACGAAAGGATCCTCATGCAAATACTTCCCAGCGTGCTTGGTGGGACACACTGGACACGGACTAACGTCCAGACTAAACACATGAAGCGGAAAAAAAGGTATTGCCAAAGGCAATGAGCGAGGTTGCAGAACAGTAAAACTGGGGTTTTGGATCACTTCCTGAAGAAGCAGCACGAACTCCTCAGAGACTTCTGAAAAGGCAAGAAAATGCATGTTCTGGGGGAAACAAACAGCGATAATTTAAAACACCTCACTGTTAGATGGAAAAAGTGAACCAGCCTTTGCTTGCCTGCTTCCAAAGACAAAAGCGTCCAAGTTCCCTAGAAGACCTGGCAGCCAAAATGCAGGTAAAATTCTGAAACCTGGATGTCTCACATTAGGTTTTTGGAAAACTGTCGGAAAACAATGCTGTTTCATTTCAGGGAGTAAATACAGTCTTAAAGTCTGACTTCAGTTAAGCAGAGTTAAAAATACTGATCTCTACCTTTAATTACAATGTAAATGTCTGATTACTTTTGGATTTTAATTCTTCTGCTTTTCCCAAAACAAAACAAAAAATCTTTATGGTTTTATATGATTTTAAAAGCATTTTTAAAAATCGGAATTGCTCAGCATCGGTAGAATATACCACCAAAACAGCCAATTTCATTGACACTCTTACACATTCAAATGTATTCTTCCTTGAACTCCACACCACCAACACTGGAGAGTCGTTGGGGGGATTTAGGATTGTCAACATTGATGCTCTTTCATCAATGGAAACTCTATTAATAGCGCAGCTTCCACCAGACTTTGAAAGGATTATGCACCAAGAAAGGATATTGAAAACTTACCTTTTTGACTTCCTTGCTTGATCTGAATGTCTGTGGAACAAAGGAGTCACTTTCAATAGCTTCAATTTCTTTTACTCGTTTCACTTGCTCGACTAGGGTGGCTTGGTCTACAAAGAGAAGGTGTAATGTCAGGATACATTAGTGTAAGCCTACGCTAAATGCCGTGTCTAAGCAATGACTTGAATATATTTTACAACAGTACATACCAGAAAAGAAATTTGTAATGCAGCCTAAAATACTCTTTTACAAAGAAAAACTCTCTCCGTTAGTAAAAATTACAACTGTGAGTTGGCCATTATTGTTCAACATATGATATCATTCAACATGTTAAGAATTTGCTAGAGGTGTCCTTGCAGGATAACTGCTAGATTTAGGGCATGAGGATTTCCTGGAGAAGTTAAGGATCTGGGGACAATGCAGACAGCGCAGAGGAGCACCATCTGTATGTAGCAGCAAAACTACTTCTGCTTGCATGGAGGTGAATTTGGTTTCTGCCGCAGACGTCCCAAGCGATGTGCCATCACCTGTGTTCTCTTCATGACAAGCTAAGTGATTAGTTTGGCATTAAGAGTTACATCATTAGGTGAATTTGACAAAAAAAGAAATCTTAGAATTTGGTAACAAAATATTTCTAACATACACACTAAATATTGTGTGCTCAGATGATTTGTAGGTGACAAAACTGCAGCTGTTTAATGAAATGAGCAAAATTGCTTCTTTATCGTATTGTGAGGTCTTACAACGCACATACATTTCACAAGATATTTTTGAATCCCAGGCTGAGGTTTTACATTGAAGAAGCGAATGCAGGTCCCAGTGATGCTGTCATGAAAAGAGCAGCTCCTGCCAACCTCGCTACGGGCGACACTATAAACATGGAGCTGGGGTGCTGCCGGGTAGGCTTTCCTCATTCCTTCACTGCTCACCCAGACAATCTTCTGCACAGATTAGACTGGCAGGAAGCTAAGAGCATTCATAATGCAAGATACACTTCTTTTTAAAAATCAAACTGCTGAGGGATGACAGTGAAGTTTCATATTGCAGCTATGTTGATCTAAGTTGCCAAAGGGACGGTCCGACTGCTCTCTCCCCTGCACCTCTTGCACAGTCTGGCGTTACTCCGTTCCCCAAGAGCTGACTAAATTGGCTCACTCGTAAGCGGAAAGCTCATACTTGGGCCACAGTCCAACAAAACAGGACTTGAAAGGCTGAGGGACTTGGGGCTTTTCAGTCTGGAGAAAAGAAGACCGAGGGGGATCTTATCAACACTTATAAATCCTTAAAGGGAGGTGCCAGAGGGATGGGAACAGTCTTTTTTCAGTGGTGCCCAGTGGCAGGACAAGAGGGAACGGGCACAAACTGGAACGTAGGAAGTTCCATCTAAACCTGAGGAGGGACTTCTTTGCTGTGCGGGTGGCAGAGCAGTGGCACAGGCTGCCCAGAGAGCCACTGGAGCCATCCCAAACCCGCCTGGACGCCGTCCTGTGCCACTGCTGGAGGTGCCCCTGCTCTGGCAGGGGGTGGCACTGGATGAGCTCCAGAGGGCCCTTCCAACCCCGACCAGTCTGGGATTCTGTGACTTTGTCTCTAGAACTCCAACTCAACACGTGGCATCAACATCATGCACAGGCTGATCTGCGCAAACCCTCTTCTAACATTTGGTTTTAAAAGGTTTTGTACTGGTGGGCTTGATGTCCGAGCAGGTGTATCTGCAGCAGGCAGAGCTCCGAGGCCAGCTATCACCGTCACTATAAACTCTGGTTTTCTGGATAGCTTGAAAGTGCCACCGCGTCTGCCCATGCCTCTGTGTGGCTGAGTGATCTGGTACTGTGGAGGTGAGCTCAGGAGTCACAGAATCATGGTGTCGAGCGACAAAGTACACAGGAGATTGCCAAAAAGTTGAAGAAAAAGCAACTTAAGATAAAACAGTGCTATTTTTTCTGGTACCTGAAGTTTGATCAAAAATCTCACGTCTACACAAGAATACTTTAAACACTATATAAAACAAAATTTAAATAAAAGAGCAATTCTAATTATGTATTTGTAGTACATACATATGTATGTATAAAAGATTAAATGCCTTGTTCTAAAGAAACCAAAGGACATTTAAAACCAGAAACAGTCCTTGCAGACCAAAAGAACTTGCAGAATTATTCAGAAACTCAGAAGTACCAAATTGCTTCCCTGTGTACAAAATTCCAAATCCAAATTCTGAATCACATAGGTATACGCATACACTGCAAAGTACTTTCTCTTTCGCACAAGAAAAACATAACTGTAACTTGCATCCTTCTGCAATGACGAACCCCTGAAAACTCATTTCAGTCTATTAGTGACAAGTAAGGGGCGCTTCAGAGGAGCCAATAGACTAATGGCAGCTCAGAAATACTCCTGGAGTGGACGTGCCCACTCCAAATTTACAGCTTCATTTTTTATCAACAGGTTGTACCGCAGAACTGTTTTATTTTCAGTCCCTGGCAGTATGACTTGTCCATTATGGTACATCTGACACAGAAGTATTTGCGTTACTGTCTGGTTCATTTTCTGCTTCTCCTGATTCACAGCTCAGTTCATCTTCCTTACCTACTTGTAACGTCTAACTGCAGTGACAAGCAAATCTGGAATTCATTCTGCGAACTGCACGCTTTGGTTTACAGTTGTAACCAATTTATCTCCATCTTACTTACGGAAACTACTTGCTTCATACATAGCACATTGGGGCCAGCCTGCCATGGTCGAGGCGCTGTATCAGAGAGCAGCGGGCAGTTTTTGCTGTGAGCAGCAACTATAGAACAGGTAAAAAAGACAAAAGGTAGGAAGAGATGTAGCTCTTCCAGCAAACAAGAACCTGCCCTGTTGCTTAAAAAATTATTTGGGAATATTTGTTTAGCCTCTATGGATGCGGTGAAGAGAAAAATCAGGAACATGCCAACTGTTTGTTGAACGTGCAGACAGTCAAAGACACCGATTGCTGAGCCGGGATAACCGCTTACAGCACTGCGACTGCTTCGGACAGCAAACTCGGACCTGGCGGTTTAATAACTTGGCGGACGTCAAGCCCGGGGTTTGCAGCGCTGCGGGAGACAGGCGGGAGCACCACGCTGAGCCCTGCCGGGGAGGGAGGGCTGGCGGGGACTCAGTGATGCCGGGTGGCCGCAGCGGAGGGGGGGTGGATAACCAGGAGGGACGTGGGCAGAGACGCCCCGGTTCCTCGCACGCCCCTGCCTTGTGGAAGCCTCAGTAAAGCTTCGGCTTTGGCAAGGCTTAGGACAAGAGCTGCGCTACAGCAAAGCGCATGAGTAGAGCTTTAAGCCTGATTCCTTTGAATTTAGAAGGAAAAAAAAATCACGTGCTTACGATGAAGCCTGTGTTTAAAAGTTCTGTTGCTTTGCTGCTGAAGTCCTCTTTTTTAAAAAAAGATTCCTAAGGATCCCGTAGGAAGTATAAACCCAAATATACTAATGCCCTACTAGA
This sequence comes from Ibidorhyncha struthersii, assembly GCA_013398815.1. Taxonomy (NCBI): domain Eukaryota; kingdom Metazoa; phylum Chordata; class Aves; order Charadriiformes; family Charadriidae; genus Ibidorhyncha; species Ibidorhyncha struthersii. The sequence goes on along the minus strand of VZSZ01007377.1, from coordinate 175,126 downwards.
GAGAGGAAATCATAATTTATTAAGCTCTTGGGTAGATCTGGTCTGCGGGTAAATAAAGGAATGGTGAGTGTCCCTGGTATTATGTGTTAAAATCAGGTATCAGAGAAAGGCTGTGAATGTCGATGTAAAATGAGTCGCTCAACTCTTATTTTACAAAACCTTTGGCCTGTTATAGTATCTTCTGTGAATCTTACACAAACCTATAGGAATGACAAATTATTAAGGGGGCAAAAATCACTAAATGTTTAGAATTACATCAGTGACATTAACTTGGGGAAAATGGACTGGAGGAAGCACAACCCATTAGCGCATGATTTTTTTGACAAACACATTATTGGTAGATAAAACGACTTCCATATGTTGTTTGTCAGATGTCAGTAGAAAGGATATGTATTTCATAGTAAAATCAAAAATAATGGAGTCAGAAAGCTAAGAGGCTACAGACAAAAAAAAAATCAATACTAACTCATTGCACAGCGAGTCATTTTACCGTGTTATAGTGAAAAAAATAGACTAAATCTTGTATTAGGGCTTGTTGAGGCCATATTTTTATAGCGGCGGTTCCAGCAGCAGCAGAGTTCCCATTCTGACGCTCGGCCGTGGCAGCAGCGTGGCCAGGGAACCCCCCGGGATTCAGGGGGTGCCGGGAGCAGCCTGCGACCCGCCCGGCCCCACCAAAGATTTGACACTTCCCATCAACAGATACATCTATTTACGTCTTCCCATATATAGAGAGAAATATATATACCTACGCAGACATCTTCTATAGCTGCTATTTTCATACTGAATTAGTCTCTATTAGCAAGAAGTTGAAATGTCACTTTAGAAATAACGTGTATTAATCCTTTAGATGCCATCCAAAAATCTCACACATGCAATAAGTAGAAACACCAGAGAATCAGATAAAAGAAAAAGTAACTTGCCTGCAAGCGCCGTGCAAAATATTCCCATTTCTTTGCTTATTTCTGAAAACAAAACTGCTGATGAAGCCCACTAAGAATTTAACAAGTGTTGACACAGGAGTCATTAGTCATTAAATGACTAATAATATCTTTTGAATGACCCATTAAATAAAAACATATTTTAAAATTTAAGTATTTTAAATACTTCTTGTATGATCTTTAGGTATAAATTTGTCATGCTTACTGCATTCACTGCTAACCTACAATCCTGACCATGAAAATGAACCCGTGCCTTTACCTAAAGACTTTTCTTTCTTTTTACGAATCAAAGCAATGATGTAATAAACCTAAAATATTCCTCAGAATATATATGTTCCTTCATATTTTACTGATTATATTTAAAGGGATATAGCTGGTTAATTTAACTGACCCATTTAAAATATAATACGTATTAAGTAAAATGCTTTGAAATACTTGCAGAAACTCCCCCCACCCCCCGTGGCAGGGGGTGGAACTGGATGGTCTTTAGGGTTCATCCCAGCTCTGACCATTCTGTGATTCCATGAAAAAGGTGCTATTTTCTTCTGCTCTTTTGTTTATGAGTTGAGGATTAAAAGAAGAAAACACAAATAGATAACAGACTAAACAAACCAGCTAAAGAGGAAAATATTTTCCCCTTCATCCCATTTTATTTGGGGTTCCCTTAGGTGATACTGTGGAATTTTTACCACGCTGTATCCATACAGGACAACTGCATTATACACCTGTATGGGTTTTCAACAGAGCTGTGGGTTTTCACATACCCGGGGCTTTTTAATTGCTTCCTGTTTTTACTTAAGCTGTGCAAACTGACATATCGGAGAAAAATGAAGTTTTCATCCAGACAATTTGCAGCAGAAGAGACAAAAACCTACACGGCTTTGAGACACCTTGTCTTCTACAGTGCATTGCACCGAAATATTTACATTAAACAAAGTGAAAGCACTAGGAGGAGGAGGGAAAATCCAGCAGGACGGGTGGGATTCACTTCATTTGTGTCACCTCTAGACTTTACAAAACTTGCAACTCTGTTTTGGGGGGGTTCAAATCTTTTCAAACCCTCAAATCTTTTCGCAGGAGACAATTAGCAACGGGTAACGAGGGCTGTCCCCTGACACGGGCGCACACACCGGAGCCCGCAGTATTTGCAGAGCGTGACCTCCAGTCCCACCACCTTTCCCGCTTGTCCGGGCGCCGCTGCCCGAGGATGCCCGGGGTCAGCGGCAGAGCTGGGCGCAGAACCTCGCACCCGGCGTCCCCACCAGCCAGCGCGGGGCTGGACACCTCCCGCACCAGCCAGCCCGCTACAGTCATTCTACTGAAAAACGGAGCAAATCAGGCAAGAAATGAACTCCTTCCCGCAAGCTTTTGTGTTCCCCCCTCGTCCCAAGTCCCTTCTCGCCCTGCGCGGGAGTCCCTCCTCGCTCCCACCCTGGGATGCGGTGGGACCCCAGGGATGAAGGTCACCTCATCCCGGCTTTCCCAGCGCCCGGCGAGCAGCCCGTCCTCGGCAGGGCCAGCCGTTAGAGGGAGGCACCGCCACGCTCAACGCCGGCCGCATCCCGCCTTTGTCTCCGGAAAATCGTGGATGATGAGCCCCGAAGATGCCGCCGGCCGAGCATCCCTGCCGGGGTGTGCAGCCAGAGGGGAATTCGGGATTAATTTCAAAACTGCCTGTCCCCTCTAACAACTTAAAGTCGTGATAAAAAAACGCTTGATGCGGGTAACATCTCCAGCCCCCCTCAGCTGTGTCAAAGCGCCGTTTCAACACTTGGCCACACTGTTTCCTTGCTGTTGAGATTTCCAAAGGAAGAACTTTTTCCAGCCAAACTTGCAGAAACAATAAAACATACGGCAAAAGGAGCGACTGTGGCCAGAGAAAGTTTTTATTCTTAATTTCTGTTCTTCAAACTTGATTGTAAGTAGGCTGGTCCTACAATTATAATGCATTAAAATCGCATGTTTTAAGTACTCTAGCACTTAGTAGAGCGAGTACTAGAGGAGTACTAGAGGACTCGCAATTTTTAATAGATTATAATTATAACCTGGCTTTCGTTTTAATTTTTAAAATAAGTCTGGACACAAATACCTTTTTCTTCAAAAAGACTGGAAATACTGGGTATAAAACCAAGCAGAAGACATGGTGGTAAACTTTAGCAACTGAGTTCTGATTTTTAATAATGTTTAGTTTAAGCAATTCAAGAACATTTGGATTTCTGCTCTAGCCACGCATTTAACCCTGCGTGCGGGTTACCTCCACCGCTGCGCTTTTCACACGCGTGCCAGTTCCTACATTCGCTCACATTTTGAGGCATTTTAGGGGTCTTTTTGAAAATATTCCAAGAACAAGTCAACTCGGCAAATAAAGCGGTAGAAAGCAGCCCTAATACACTTAAAATCAGTGGGTGTTTTCCTTCCCTTAACAGAGGGAGGGGGTGGAGAGGGCGCAGGCTCGGGAGGCCGGTGCTGGCCGCCCCCCCCTGAACCGCAGGCCAGCACCCGCCGAGAGAGCCGGCGCAGGGCACACCGCATTTGTCACTGCGGCTAATATCAGAGATACGCCGCTCTTTTTTTCTCAGCACACAAAAGCAAGATATGTAATTCAATGCTCAATTTACCCTTGTCTCGTAGGAGATTTTTCCCCGCTAATTGATAGAAATTAAGCCATTAATCAAGCCACTAGCCATCATTCAAACCAGGGAAGATGAATACAAACTTTCATCATAACCACCTTCCCCATTTTAGTGTTCATTAGCATTAATTTTTAATGCAATTATGCTATTCTTTTACGCTGAGCTCATAAATTACTGCTCTTTTGTTGCTCGCTGGCCTTGTAAAATCCAAGGTAATGCTTTGTGCTCTGATCTTGAAGGCAATTACTGGGTTCTTCTATCTTTTATATATCTCCATCCCAAATAACCTCTATATTGTATGTACAAACTAATGAGTGTATATATTACGTATACGTATAATATATAACAATTTGTCTATGTTAAACCCGTACACATATCTATTATACACATTCAGATAAATAAAAGTATTTCTGCGTCTAGCCACACCCCACTGCACACAGGGATCCAACTGCACAGAAACAACAGAACCAAAGTCCTTCCGCAGTAAAACATCACTGTACTCTGGATGTACGGAAAAAAATTGGTGTATTGCAGGCTCCAGTGGAAATAAGCGTTGCAGCCGGACTCGGGCTGCGGCTGAGGCAGACCGTAAGACGCACAGGACGGCGGGGCTGAAACTTTGCAGGTTTTAGGCTTTTGCACGCACCTTTCTTTGTTTACAAAAAGCGATGCTGGAAGTGAAGACGGGCGATTGCACGTGCCCAGTGGTGTTTTTTTTCGACTGCATGTTATAGACCGTGGTATCATCCGCAGAGTCTTTCCAAGATACGGTATTTAATAAGCGTATTTTAGCAGTTCCACAGTATCACACACTGACACGCGGTGCCACTGTGATGCTCAGTGTCAATAACAGTAACTTCCATGCTTTTATTCCAGTCCATATATTGATTCTCTGTAAGGCATCAGGGGAAATGCACAGGAGCTACAACCACCTCTGGTTGCCCTCAAACACTGAATACAATTTAAGTGGCTAAACGAAAAATGAAATGTAGATTAGCAAAATTGTTGTTTGTTGGTTTTAAATGATTTTTCCGGTTCTTTCCTGGGCCAGGCCTTTAGCCGGTACTTGAAATAATGCCATTCACACCATCAAGCACCAATAAAATATGATACATGTATTTAAAATCCCATTTCATCTAGGCCTTAGCCAGCATAAACAAGACAATTCCCAGTTAAGGCTCATACTTATCCCATAGATTCACTCTGGTCTCTCAGACAAATACCCATTGGACATGCGGTAAGTACACATGTAACGTTGGCGCAGCCACCCAGCTCAACAAAACAACATTTTTCGACAAGAAGATAAAGGACTCCACACAAGGGATTGTGGTTTAAAGAAATGGATACAATTTCTATTAAATTTAACCAAAGGAACAGTCTCCCCTGACTTCCCAGGCTCCTCAATTCATCCCTTTTTTTGGTGAACATGGAGGTGGCCTCCACACCGAGATGCTCTAACGTGCTTCTTCACGATGCCAGCAAAGCTCTGAACAGTGTCCGTGCGGGCACAAACTCTGCCCGAAACAGCGTGGGCAGCGAAACACATCTAACGCAGTAAAACCTCCAATACGGCGCTCTTTGTACGCACTCGCTCGCTTTGAGGTTGGCAGCGCAGAGGTACGGCTGTGAGTACGGCCGTGGCCGCCACGCGTAACCCGCAGCCGGCCGAATGAATGCATGGATTTTGCAACGGAGGCTCTCGCCCTTATCCCCAGTCGGTCAATCTGCCTCCGGTGGCGACTGCACCACCGCGAATCTTGAAACAGTGTTCAGAGACTCACTTCATAAAAAACCCACGACGCACAAAGCGAACCCGACCCGAACCTGCCGTGGTTTGGGGTTTGGGCAGCAAGGCAGGCCGGTTCCAGAAGGGGAATCCTGTCGCCCAGGCCTGCGAGGATACCCCAATCCCAAATGATTTCTTAGCCAAAACCAATCCTTTTTTGTTTTGTTTTGTTTTTCCTCCCAAGTGTGGTAGAATATTAAATTTGAGATACCAAAAGTACATTAGCCAAAAGTTCTCGAGAGGTCTTGCAGAGCTCACTTGCAAAAGATTAATTTAAATCTGTACTGATGACCCTGTTAGGCCATTGCTTAAGACTCCTCTTTCATATATAGATTATTCGTTGTACTGGTAACAATAATTTCAGTGAAGATCGCCTAGCCTGCCCTGCCATAAGATCCTGCCTTGAGTTACTTACGAGTTTTTTCAAACCTGAAACGTTTTGGGTTAAAGTCTTCTGTGCTCACATCTACCCCCCACTTAATGTTTCGCAGATTCCAGCCCAGCTGGTCCAGCTGTTTATGAAGATACGGTGACACAGCATCAATTTGCCTATTATTGGTAAACTTGACATCTAAAAATTCAGTTACTGCTTTTGCCTTCCCAGTCACAATCCCCTTTGTTTGGTCATAGGACCACAGAATGGTTAGAGTTAGAAGGGACCTTAAAGCACACCCAGTGCCCCCCCTGCCCTGGGCAGGGACACCTCCCCCCAGCCCAGGGTGCTCCCAGCCCCGTCCAACCTGGCCTTGGACACCTCCAGGGATGGGGCACCACAGCTTCTCGGGGCAGCCTGCGCCGGGGGCTCACCGCCCGCACAGCCAAGAACTTCTTCATCATATCTCATCTCAATCTCCCCTCTGTCAGTGTAAAACCGTCCCCCCTCATCCCATGGCTCCCCTCCCTGATCCAGAGTCCCCCCCCAGCTCTCCTGGAGCCCCTTTAGGCACTGGAAGGGGCTCTGAGCTCTCCCCGGAGCCTTCTCTTCTCCAGGCTGAACCCCCCCCAACTCTCCCAGCCTGTCCTCCCAGCAGAGGGGCTCCAGCCCTCCCAGCATCTCCGGGGCCTCCTCTGGCCCCGCTCCGACAGCTCCGTGTCCTTCTGCTGTTGGGACCCCCCGAGCTGGAGGCAGCACTGCAGGGGGGTGTCCCCAGAGCGCAGCAGAGGGGCACAGTCCCCCCCTCGCCCTGCTGGCCACGCTGCTGGGGATGCAGCCCGGGGTGCCGGGGGCTCGCTGGGCTGCCAGCGCTCATTGCTGGCTCGTGGTGAGCTTCTCACCCACCAACACTCCCAGGTCCTTCTCCTCAGGGCTGCTCTCCAGCCCTTCTCCGCCCAGCCTGGAGTTCTGCTGGGGGTTGCCCTGGCTCACAAACCATAATATTTGGAAACGATCCTGTTTGCTCCTGCTTTACCACGATTTCTTATTATTCAGCCCCAAAAGACTGAAGATAGATAGGCTGCGTATACACAGTGTTTCATGGTGCGTTATGTCCAACCAATCTGAAACCTCAGGCTTTATTTTAAATGCTGCTGCTCCCGATGATGGTGAAGACAACGGTGTAAGAGAGGCAAGCGCTCGTCTCTCTGGAGCTCCCGGCAGCTCCCGAGGCCGGGATGGAACCATCCCCAGTGGAAGTGAAGGAGCCAGGAGGGGACAGGCGTGCTGCACGGACGGGAAAATGCCCGGCGAAGGAGATCGGGGTGGAGGGAGAGCTGGAAACGTTAATTGCGGTTAATGTGCCCTGAAGAACTGCAGCCAATACCAGACTCTTCCTCCACCCGACGGGAAGAATCGCCCTGTGGCCGTTAACCACACTGCCCGTTTTCTGTGGGAAATATGGGGCTGCAGCACCCGACAACTCACGTGTGGCAACTGAAGGAAAAAGAAGTTGGGTTTGGGTACGTAAAATGCAAAATTAAGTATGCTGAAGACAACGTTCTGCTTTTACAGTTCTCCAAAGCTGAAACTCTGTTATACTTCTGTCTCTGCTCTTTTCTTAAAACCCCAGAATTAATAACACTCACTCACCTCAGCGGGCTGCTGCGAGGATAAAAGCAGGAATGTCCGTGACACGTTCACATCCTGTAGTGATGAGCCCCCAGAACAGCCCGGGAAGGAATTCATAATGCTGCTTTTAAGACGAGGTTTGAATAGCTACAGTCAAATAAAGTACAGATCTGCATTTTGAATAACGAGAATATAAACCAATTAATAGTTCCTATTAACTAAAGACTGTCCAAAGTGAAGCAGCACTGACTGAGGCAGGGATCCTGCGGAAAACTTGCAGTTACGATGCAAATCATAATGCTCAGTTCTGGGTTTTTCCGTCCTTTCCAAGTGTTTGGTGTGTTGTAAGGCAGAGGTGGGGTTTTGGCGTCTGCCTGCACGAATGTACGCGTTCCTTTGCACGCGCACACGCACACGCACGCACACAGATGCGCCTTCTGCTAGACGGAGCTCAGACCGGGGCCAGGGAGATAAGGCACGGGCTGAAACCTCTCCGCTAACGAGCACGTCGCTAAACGAGCTGCCAAAACAAAACGGAGCGAGAAGGGATTTCACATGTGGTCAGCCTTTCTTTGTATTCTTTAAGAATATTTCTCTGCTCCAAACCTCTAATTTAGCGAACCCACTTCCCCCGCTTGGAGGTCGGAGCCTTCCCGGGACACAGATAATCTCTTTTCCCTTTGCGTCCTTGCTTTTCAGGCAGCACACGACGTTGCCGACCCAGTGGGACCCCACGTACCACCAGCCGGCCCAGGTACTGACGTCGGGACCGTTTACCCCACGTGCCCCATCCATTAGCACGGGGCTATATTTAAGTGTAACTGGAGACGCACGGGGAGGGATGCTGGTAACTGGGAGGGGCTGGAGGCAAATCAAAGAGTGAAAAAAAAGGGGGAACCCCCCCCCTTTCTTACAATTGTTATTGGAGAAAACAATTCTAATAAATTCCTTCTCTGGGGAATATGTGTAGCGAAGAAATTTTCCCCATGTCCCAGTACACGGAGCCCCTGAAGGCCTCTTTCCGGATGGAAAAGGGCCTCGGTGCTGATGGAGAGGGGCACAGTGTCCCTCCAGCCGACTGTGGCTGTTGGCACGAGCGCCTTAAGCCAGCCTCAGCCCAAGAAAACCTAAAACCTAAGTGGCTGACTGTACCATTCAATTCTTTGCGTTGTTTTTAATAAGCATAAATCTTCAAAGAGGGGGCGCGTGGTCGGTTCCATCCCTGCCCAGCCCTTGTCCCGGGCAGCCCCGGCACTGGCCACCCCCCCAGTCCCGCGAAACCCCTGACCCACGGGGCCAACCCGGCTCCTCAGGACACACCACGCACGCGATTTACGGGTTATTTGCCCTTCGCCGTATAATCTGGTTTGGTTTTGTCGCATCTGTTGGCTTCTTTCGTTTCTCGCACATTTCTCACATTTAAAAAATCGCATTCAATTCATCCTCACTTCCGTAAAATTCATCTCCCCCCGTCTATTAAATATATTTTTGTTCAAATCGAAAAAGAAACTGATGATTTGGAGACAAATACAAAGTGGTATTTCATTGCTGGAAGGAGCCTATGCATGATGTGGTTTTACTGGCAAAACGTAGATCTGGGAATTTTGCCATGTTAAATTATAGGAACACAGGCCCGGGAGTGGGGTAATACCTTAATGCTTCAATGTGAAGGAAAGAAAACATAACTCAATTAAAATATATACTTTGGGGATTTTTCTGACACTCTATATACTTGGGAAAGCTGCCACCTACCCTGACCTCTCTGTTATAATTATGTATGTCATCTTAAATATCATTAATTTAGTCTGTATTTCACTCATCCTACATGTTTACCGAGTGTCTGGATTTTTTCTTTGACTTTAATAACCTTTTTCCAGGGAAGAAAAATACTTAAATAAAATGAATGACACAACTTTCCTGCAATTGCTTTGGAGGACAGCAATATAGACTTAAAAATAATCACTAGCAAATATTTAGATTCTCGATGCTTTGAAAGTACCTATGTCTTTGAAATTCAGTGTGCTGACTCACACATGAACTTTGAGGAAATGCAGATGTTTCTGTGGGATTGTAGTCTCAGTCAGAAAGGTAAGGCTCTTCCTACTGCAAATAATTAATTCATTTAAAGTCCACAGAGCCATTTCTCATTTACATTGAGCAATGTATTCAATTACTCCTCTCAGTGTACATTTTAACATGAAATTAGACTACAGCTATGGTGTCCTTACTGATATATTTGGCTGTTCCTGCTTTTTAACTCTATTTCATGATATTTAATTAAGAAATGTGCTCCTTATAACCAAACGGCTAAAATAGCTAAATGATCTTTAACGATACACAACTTTTAACAAGTATCCCTTTAACACAGGGATCATTTCTCCACCCTGATTTTCATAGAATCACAGGATGGTTTGGGTTGGAAGGGACCTTGAAGCCCACCCAGTGCCCCCCCTGCCCTGGGCAGGGACACCTCCCCCCAGCCCAGGGTGCTCCCAGCCCCGTCCAACCTGGCCTTGAACACCTCCGGGGATGGGGCACCACAGCTTCTCGGGGCACCCTGCGCCGGGGGCTCACCGCCCTCACAGCAAAGAACTTCTTCATCATTATCTCATCTCAATCTCCCCTCTGTCAGCGTAAAACCGATCCCCCTCATCCCACGGCTCCCCTCCCTGATCCAGAGTCCCTCCCCAGCTCTCCTGGAGCCCCTTTAGGCACTGGAAGGGGCTCTGAGGTCTCCCCGGAGCCTTCTCTTCTCCAGGCTGACCCCCCCCAACTCTCCCAGCCTGTCCTCCCAGCAGAGGGGCTCCAGCCCTCGCAGCATCTCCGGGGGCTCCTCTGGCCCCGCTCCGACAGCTCCGTGTCCTTCTGCTGTTGGGACCCCCCGAGCTGGAGGCGGCACTGCAGGGGGGTCTCCCCAGAGCGCAGCAGAGGGGCACAGTCCCCCCTCGCCCTGCTGGCCACGCTGCCGGGGATGCAGCCCGGGATACAGTTGGCCTTCTGGGCTTGCCGGATCGCCCGGCAAATGCCGGGAGGCAGCACCCCCGGCAAGGCCAGGGTGGCGCAGGAGGCACTGGGATCTGTTTCCATCGCGCTGTATCGGCACAGGAGAACGAAGGTAGCAGTTTGTACATTGCTGATGAGATCTTTGGTATAGTTCAATGAACACGTGGAAGATTACACAGTACGTACGTACTTAAGTTAAAATAATCATTACTTTTTTAAACGGAGTAGGGAGCGGGTCGAATGCCAGGCCGATGGGGCAGGGCGAGCCACAAACCAAACAGCTCCGGGAAACGTTCATCACTGCCGGGAACCAGAAAACAGAGTCTTTACCTACAGAAATCATTTCCATAAACCGCTGTAAGTACCATAGTTAGTTTTAGGTATTATCTTCTCTATATACGTATATTTTGTAGCCACCTCAAAATTCTTCAACTATGTTTAATTGATTACTTTACAAAGAGTTTTAAACTAAAACGCTTTTCTCTTGTATCGCCTTATGCGTATGTACGCCTGAAACCTCAGAGGCGCACATTTACTGCTTCGCAATTCCCTTTTTAAATATAAACCCACGAAAGCACCGCCATACGCTTGGAGAACGAGAAGAGAACGGCTGGAGAATTTCAGGAAAGGGAAGAACGGGCTCCGTTTTCCTCAGCTCTGGTTCACGTTGCGAAGTCGGTGCTTTCCCCTCGGCTGGGAGCTGGGGCGGAAATGGATTTATTTCTTTATTTGGTTCTAAAGTAATGGGAGCGCCGCTCCGGTGTGCACCGCGGACGCAGCTAACAGCTCGAGGAAATTTTCGTCACTGCTAGAAGCCAGAAAGCAGAGTCTTTACCTGCAAAACCTGTTTATGTAAACCACCGTAAACCGCACCAGGACTTGCCACGGGACAGCCCGTCACGAGTTTGCCGAGTCTCTGCTGTCACCACCAGAGCCGCCCCCCACGCCTCTGACTTCGTAACTCCACCAGAGACCCCAAAAGAGGGTTATTTGGCGTTGAGAGCTGCTGTGGAAGCTCAGGTCAACTATAAACACACCAAAACATTATGAAAGCGTTTCTGGCGGTGATGGTGTAATAGTTTTTGACTGAATTGATTGTTCCCTGACAATGCGCGACTCAGCCTTGCAAATGCATCAACTCTGTAATGAGGAGCTATTAAGTCCATCGATTTTCTGATTCCAATTGATAGCTAACAGGCCAAAGCTACACATCAATATTTGCGTAACTAATACCCAAGAGCTAAGAATTTTGACAAATGAAAACCTCAACAGACCAAACACTGCAAATTAATGGAAATTTAAAGACCAAACCTCAGAATTTAAGTGAAATATTTAATGAACGGATAAACATGCCTTCTATTTCAGGAGAATTCTGGGGTTTGTATGGGGGAAATAAGTAAATATATAGAAACTCCCAGAAGGATGCTCTTTTCTTGGTATGCTAAGCTGGGGAATTCTGCACTACAGGACAGCAAACCCAAGATGTCACCTCCTAAAAACTGACTGTTTCAAAATGAGTAACTGAAAATTGAATACTTTTGAATAATTTGCTAAATCAGAGAAAATACAAGCATATCGCCATGGCACACACCCACCTCCAGATTGCACATTTCTGTATATAGTTACTATCACAGCTGGAAACCAACGTCTCACAACCCCTTGGGCTTTCTTCTGGTTTGGGGGTTTGTTTTGTTTTTTTTTTTAAATAAAGTTGGAATATCAAAAAAGAAGCAGTAAAAAAATACTTATAGCTTCCTCCTAAGCAGGGTAATTTTTTTTTTCTTTCTAATAGACAGAATGAATGCCAAAAGTAGAGGAGGAGATGATGATTACGCTGGCAACGCGTGTCCACACCACCCACCCTCTTCCAGAGGAGCAAACCGGGGGACTTCTCTCTCCCTTCCATTTTCTTCGGACAAAATAAATCCATAGCCGGTTGGCCACAACCCCTGTTTTCTAGATCTGTGGCTGCTCTCCTCACGCTCCATCTTTGCTGCCTGGGATTATTCCAGGGGCTCATGAGAGGACCGAAAATCAGATCTTTTAACTTTCCAAGAGGAGAACTCCCGTCCCTTTTGCTGCCCACTCGTTTCATGCGCCGTTGTTTATTTTCCCTTTTAGAAGCAGCTTTTCAATAGGTAGCTGTAAATTTTTTTTAAAAATGATTGAAGTCAGATAACTAATTACGTGATTGCTTTACAATCCCATTACCTTAACTGATGCTTGTCTCAGGCTTATCCTTTAGCACAAATAAATGCCATAAAGATGACAGTAAAATACGCAACATTAATGAAGTACAGAAGCCATTTTTGGTTTTCATCTGTCTTAAATTTTGAAGGCAATTTCAAGACTTTTAATTTGTAAAAAAAGTCATAAATTGCCTTGTCAGAGAGACCGTAAGTTTATCTGTATTTTCAGATTTAGAATAGAAGTAGTTAAAAACTGCGTATTTGATGGTCCCCTGCAACTGGCTCGTACGAGTGCGTCCCACTTCAAACACCTTTTCAAAGACAGCAATGAAACAGAACTAAGCTGCCGATTTTTAAGCTAAAAATGGGTCTTTGAAAGGATCTGAAATCAAGTAATTTTTTTTATTTTAACATGATGTTGATGAAGCGCACTGACTTCCAGTGCAGACCCAGGAAGGGAAAATAACTTTCCATTTGTTAGTTGAGGTTGTAGCTTTGACCCAGCGTTATCTAGGGGAGAGAGGGAGAACCTGCTTAGCGCTTTACCTGCTTGGATATCTTAACAGATGTAAAACTTTAATTATACCTGCTGCATTTCCTAAAATAAAATGACTCCACTACCAGCTTCAAAATTATTCTAACATTTATGCACATCTTGTTGATGCTGTATCCCTCCTTAGAGGATCCCACGTACTAATGTGCTTCATTCCAGAAGAGAATTTATCTGAATTTTCCCCTCCATAAAAAGTATATGAAAACAGACAAAATCTGCTTTGCATTTTAATATAGATGCAAAGCAAGACACCTCCACAGATGATATAAGGGAAGTTATCATTTTTAATCTACTTTTCCTTTGATTTCCTTACAATTTCCCTGTAACCATCCGCAGGCTTTGTGCACGGCTTCTCTCTTCTGTGGGTTTTCGGCCAATGCGCGAAACAAAGCCAAATTTTAGACTATTCATATGCAAACGGAAGGATTAAAATAAAACATTCTTTTTTCCAGGTGAAGTATGTGTGTTCATAACCCCCAACAAGAGCGGCAATATTTCAAGCAGCGCTTGTTCACTCCACAAAGACCGACACGTTGGTCTGAACCAACCCCACACGTTGCATCGTCTCACAGCTGCGTTTTGGATTTTTTGACAAGCTGAATATCCGTCTTTCCATCTTTTTCTACCATCGAACTGCAATCGTGTAAATTAATCCACTTCCACACTTCTCCTTAAGAGTGTTATTTGAAATCCTATCATCTCGGGAATTGTGCGTTTAAAGAACAGTTTGCTGAACTTCAGCATTTACCCAAATTACGTAAATGGCAGACTTGTTCTCAAGCGGTTTTTAAGCTGCCTGCGCCCACAGCTTCAGCCCCGGGAACCCGTCCCCAGCGACTCTGGCTCCTGTGGAGCAGAAACCCTGAAGGTCCACATGCCATGCACCAACAATGTGGGACACGCAATCTCCGCCCTGCATTCACCATGCAACGCTGGTGAACGCTAAAATATACCACGTTTATCATCAAAAAAATCATGTTTTCTTGCCATTTTCTTTGCCATTTCTGCAATCACTGAGGATAAACTTTTTAAATTGAGAGAGAGAGATATTTGCAGGTTAAACATCTTGCTGACGGTCAGATCACTTCGTATGAATTTAAATAAATCTAATAAAAGGAAATAATTATTTTTTTTAAGTTTTCCTCAAAAACGTAGCTCTGCAGAGTGCAAGGATGCATTACAAATACATCCGGAAGAGCCCATCTTCTGCGTGCGTGAACCACAGCAAGCATTCAGGAAGCCTTCACACTCAAAGGCTATTTCGTATCAACACAACCCTATTTTCTGCTCATGAAACTTCCATTCCGGTTCCCATTTTTAACACAAACCCAGACAGCAAGTGGGTAAAAGGCATCCGAGACATTTTGAGGACAGATTGGCCATCTCACGAAGGAACTCACCGCAGTACATAACGTTTCCTAGTGGGAGATGCCGGGGACCGTTCCTGATCAATAGAGCCCTATATTAGCACACTCCTCATTTTTACAACACCTAAACGGGAAAACAGCATTCAGCGGCTCGTGTAGGTTAGTTTCTTGACAAATGGCCACTCCATCTCTTGTATTTGCTTTATTTCCTTTAGAACTTCATCTTCAAACCCGTATTTTACACAGACAACCTGCAGCCGGCAATCCAGTAAACAGAATTTGAAAAGCGCAATACAAATGGGAACCTTAGAAAAGCACAGGGGAAAAAAGAGGTGCACGAGCACAGGATTCCTCCGGCAACCATGCAATTTTTGCAACGCGTAATATTTTAAGATCAGTTTTCTCTTCCCCACTTAGTCCTCCCTCCAGGAAACCCCAGACCTTGCAAGAATTTGATGCTTCCGATAAACCAGTCAGATTTCAATGGGGATTTCATTGCATTAGATTAATGCACACCGCCCCTAATAATCTTTGGCCAATTAAACTGCAGTGGCGACATTCCTAATGGCCCCAAATTTTGCTTGATTGTGAATCGGATTTGCTCAGCCTGTCAGCAGATGGAGATGCCACTCGAGGTGCCCTGGGGTGGATGCGGTCGGTGCTTGGCTGTCCCGCTGCCCCCAGGGCAGAGCTTGGGGCAACTCACAGACACCCTGGACCCACGGACACCCCCGGACCCACAGACAACCCCAGCGCCACAGACAACCCCAGCCCAGCCTACCCGCCTTAGGAAGAATTGACGGAAATGTTCTTAAAATAATGATAGGAAAAATCAATCTATCCCAGTTTTTTCCTAAAACCCTCATACGGTTTTGGGTTGGTTTTTTTTTTGACAGTTTGTGCTTAAAGTATTTTTTAAAATGACAAATATTGCTTTTCAGGACTTTAAGGGCAGCTGGCCTAGGGCTGCGCGCTTACCTGCGGCTTTGGGGTTAAGCTGTGAGTTTAACGAATCTTTAAGTTGAACACGTTTTCCAATAACTTTGCCGCCGTTCCAGCCCTGCTACCAACAAGTGACTATCGATTGATAAAGGGATATTTTGACCCAAAACACTGTGTATCCTTTGCAAGTTAGCAATGTTGAACAGCCAAAAATCTCCCTCCTCCTACTTGTCCTTACCGTGTCCCCCTGCTCTTCCCCTGCCGGCACCGGCATTTCTGCTTCTGGAAGATGCCCAAATGGGACAGAATTTCCCTTATCTTTAACTTACCAGATCACAGATGTTTTGAAACTTTATTAATGTCAGCTTTGGATTTAAATGCTGTCACACAACATACATGATGTCCTTCATGTAAAACTCAAGCATGATTTTACCGGTGGGACTTGGCTCTGTCCTTTCAAATGCGTGAACCGAAATCTCAGCTCTGCTAGAGACATCCATAGGCGATTTCCCTCTTTATTTCTTCTGTTTATTCCCCCTGTATTTTTTCAATGCCTCAGGTTACACATTAGCTCAGAGGAGCATCGCAGTAGCAGTACGGAGTTTTCTCTAAATCATTTCTTTCTGCGCGAGCCGAAGAATGTTGATATTTTCAAATATTTTTACAGCACAGCCTCTGCGCTTCCCGACGAAACACCTTACCAGAACGGCCTGCCCCGTCACAGAGGCGTAAAGGTCGCGCGCCCGGTACAGCAATTGGAATCGGACGTTAAGGCAGTAATTAACATTTCAATTCCTTTTAACTCAGTATACAGAAAAAAATACAAACTGTAGTATCACGTGACTGGTGGTGTAAAAACACCCATGAAAAAAAACGAACGCTGGCGATGACAAGGAGAATGTGCTGTTTCACTGCATTAATGGTCCCTAACTCAAAATTACACGAGAAAACATACTTGCAAGAGCATTTTCTTACCCTTCCTTGCCAAATTTTGCCAATAAAGCAACATGCTGTTGCAACAGACCTTCCGATCTACTCTTTGGGGAACTTGGTTGGTGCTATGAAAACATAAATACCTTTTTTAAGTCAAGTGCTCATTAAGACCAAGCTGAATGGGGGCTTCTGCCTCCAAGGTACCCTGGCCACACACACACACTCTAATTGAGGTGGAAAGCGTCCCCGAGTCCGTCAGTCCCCCAGTCAGCTGAGCATCCTGCTCTCTGCGGCCAATGGCTGCTGGGAGGTACAGAGTCCGTGGTTATGGCATAGGGGAAAATGGTCAAATCATAGAACCACAGAATGGTTAGAGTTGGAATGGACCTTGAAGACCACCCAGTGCCACCCCCTGCCCCGGGCAGGGACACCTCCCCCCAGCCCAGGTTGCTCCCAGCCCCGTCCAACCTGGCCTTGGACACCTCCAGGGATGGGGCAGCCACGGCTTCTCGGGGCACCCTGCGCCAGGGGCTCACCATCCTCACAGCCAAGAACTTCTTCCTCATATCTCATCTCAATCTCCCCTCTGTCAGTGTAAAACCGATCCCCCTCGTCCCATGGCTCCCCTCCCTGATCCAGAGTCCCCCCCCAGCTCTCCTGGAGCCCCTTTAGGCACTGGAAGGGGCTCTGAGGTCTCCCCGGAGCCTTCTCCTCTCCAGGCTGACCCCCCCCAACTCTCCCAGCCTGTCCTCCCAGCAGAGGGGCTCCAGCCCTCGCAGCATCTCCGGGGCCTCCTCTGGCCCCGCTCCGACAGCTCCGTGTCCTTCTGCTGTTGGGACCCCCCCAGCTGGAGGCAGCACTGCAGGGGGGTCTCCCCAGAGCGCAGCAGAGGGGCACAATCCCCCCTCGCCCTGCTGGCCACGCTGCTGGGGGTGCAGCCCGGGGTGCCGGGGGCTCGCTGGGCTGCCAGCGCTCATTGCCGGCTCGTGGGGAGCATCTCACCCACCAGCACCCCAAAGTCCGCCTCCCTGGCCCTGCTGGCCACCAAGGCGGGTGGCAAAGGAGGGGATGGCTCACAGCCCTCGGGTGAGCCTGGAGCACCAGCAGCTCCGGTGAGACCTGGGCTGCATTACGCCGGAGAGCAGATCCCCCGGGACTGACCCGCAGCAGGACAGGGCGCCCGGAGCGGGGGCTCTCCAGGGAAAGGAGAGAGAGAGGTATGAAATATGAAGGGGCAGAAGATGATGGGCAGGCACAAAGCAGTCTAAAATTTAAGCGACACATTTAAAAGTGATTATTAATTACAGAAGCTTTACTAAAAAGCCTGGAATTGATTAGTCAAATAGCCATGATCTATGGGGGTCTATCGATCCCCGTTCTGATGATCAGCTCTGCTGAGGACGAATACAGCCACAGAGAGCGGCCAGTAAAGACGCCACACCTCATCCTGCAATTTTATCCTTTACATTGTTTATTAATATTTGGATGCTTTTCCTAGTCTGCTGCACTATGCCACTGCAACTGCACAAAACTTCCCATTTTTATATTATCCTTGATTTGTTTCTGCTTACTTTTAATTATAAAACGTCAATAAAAAGATTAAACACACATAAAAAAAGATCACAGTGTGTGCCAGATGCTGAAACATCCTCCAGAGACTGGAAGCGCAACACCAGGTGTTTGTGTCAGACTAATGAAGCAACATCGGCACACAGGGGACACAAAGGGTGGAGCTGCAGAGACTTACACTTTGCTTAAAATCTGCCATTATGAAGGCAAAACTGGAAAGATTTGAAATGACAATTTTGATAAGGCAGTAAAAGCAAAAAAGTCCCGTACCTACACTAAATATATTATCTATACGGAATAATTTGGAGACTTCACAGACTGAGTTCAGGTCACTGCCATAACAATGAACTCCAATAAAATTTACTCAACATAAACTATGACCTAAGGCAATAACTAATGAACTTAAGGGCACCCTAATATATTTCCGTATCATTGAGTAAAGCACTTTAACTTATTACAGCTACATGGCTTGACCTCGTGCAATCAAATCTTTTCGTAGCAGATTCAAACTGTGTTTTTAATATCAATTACATCAAGGTACAGCCTTTTACCTTTTACTAAAGGAAGTGTTGAGTAAAATAGCCGCTACATCATGGATAAACTACTGGTTAGCCTCTCCGTGTGAGAACTCTTGTCCAACAGGTTAAAGATGAGTATAAAAAAATAAAGCTTATTTTTGGGGATTTGTGCAGAATTTATAATTAAGGGATATTCTAAAAGTCGAGTCTTCCAGGCTTTCTTGTACATACTGATTTTTCTTTTGTGATCGCCCCCATCTCTCAAAATCCACGCGGGCTTTAAGCGCTCAGCCTTCGAAGTACCTGCCCTAGCGGGGCAGCGGGGTGAACCCATCCCCCGCACTAAGCACCGCGGCGCAGGAGGTGGGGGGCAGCCCTCCTTGCAGCTCCGTCTGTCGATGGAGGGTTTTCGGTAGGAAATCCTGATCTGAGTTTGTTGTCACTGAGAGTTCGGTAAAGCAGCACGTGCGTCAAGGACAGCACTAATTGCGTCACGCTGGTGAGATACGCAGGCAGCACGCGTACGCAGAAGGCGCAGTAGAAGCAAATCTTCCGATGCTTTCAATATCTAATTAATCTGCCTTACTTAGTAGAATAGCATTTTATTCACACTATTTAGTAAAAAGGGAGTTATCTGAACTTCTTCTTCTTCTTCTTCCGAATTTCTAATATTACTGAGAGAAGCTGAAATAGCAGAACAAGAGACTCCCAAGTGAAAAAGCGTAGCTCCGAGACTATGCAATGGATGGGGCTGGTTCAGGAGAAGGATCCATACTGGTTTCACGATAACGCTTTAGCCAGACCAAATCCACACTCTGAGGCACTGAAAAGCTGGATTCCAATATTACAGCTCGGGCCCATCACATTTATATAAACCACATTTCATACATTTTCCATCGATTAGTTAAACCTTTACCCTTTTATTGTCTCTACCATTCCTTCGTGGCAACCCCTTACTGATGCTGTCCCTTTGCAGTTTTGAGTTAAATGGAAGAAGACAGTTGAGAAAATGTTGCGATTCTTCCTAAACTGATCAAAATGACTCCTTAAGCACACGCAAGTTTCTTGCTTTTCAAAATACTTTAAACTAGATTGACATATCTATTTGATAAGAAACATAAAGATAGGAGAAAAGATACTAAAACCCCCTACTGTGTGCACATATACGCTAATTTAACCAAATCCACTTAATATATTGCTTTAGAAGTCCATTTAGGCTGCCGCGATGCGCTATATCAATTGTGCAAAGCACAGTTTTCCCGCTCTGATTGAAATCCTCTTAACCCACATGTTCCCAAACCTGCCCCAAAAGGTCGGGCGCGTTCCCTACCAGGGCTGCTGCGAGAACCCTTCAGATACAAACCCCGTCTTCTTTGGACTCGAAGACTTCAACGTCCTTGCTAATGCCAGGCTAAACCTGCACCAGAGGCGTCACTAAAGCAGCACCTACGTCTCAGTAAAATCTGTGAACAACACATCAGATTTGTTTTATTCCTCTGTTTAAAGGACAATTGTCACCCAACGCTTTAACGCCTCTCTTGTCTGCATTCCCTCCTTCCTCCTGCCCACGTGGGCTTCATTCCCAAGCCCAGTCAAAATGATGTTTTCCAAGCATGTGCCACATGACTTGTTCATATAAATGGAGCAAATTAAACTGTCTCCACATATATCCTATCACATTTGTAGCCCTGATTTCTCTCCTTAACACGTGGCCAAGACACCGTATTATCTGCCTGCAGAGGTTGACCTCAGGATATTAGATTCTGCCACACAGCTCTCTCGTACTAAACCGAGGGGAAACACTTAATCACCCCTGCCTTTTCAGGAAAAAATCAACTTTAAATTTGCCATGATGAAAAATCAATAAACCAGTAATTGCTTGGCTTATCATTGCGTGGAGGAACAAATTGGGAAGCGAAGCTTAGCGTCCACACAGATTTCAGCGAAACACGCGGAGTTTCAGGATCACTAAGCGAGAAAAGGGAAAGGTCTCAGAGTGATAATTAAATCTACTCATGCTGATTTTCTGCCAAATTTATTTCCCCTGAGTATATAAAAATGTTTCGCTGCTTACTGGGTAGGCAGAACTAATCAATTCAACACTGGGCCAACACACGCGAGAAACAGAAAATGCAAATTCCAGGATAAAGGCATCAGGACAACAGCAGGGCGAGCGCCACCCTCACATCGGTTTACCTATGGATTGATCTCAAAAGCACAAACCGTCTTCGGTTGCGTTCTGAAAAACTTCGTTTTCCTCGTTATCTGATGTAAGCCTTTCGGTACGTGCATCTCCACGGCGGACGGCACGCTGCTGCGCGAGCCGGCCGGGCAGCAGCACCCCCGGCTCCTCCTCCCCCCGCAACGGCGGAACACGTGCTTCGTGACAAGATGTATTTTAAACGGAAAAGTTAAAAATCTATTGCGACGGGCGGTATACTGAGGGAAACGATGCAAAAACCTCACGCGAATGCGAGACGACACGTTTGCATTCTCCTCTCGCAGCACACCGCGTGCTTTACGTCAACTCTCGCTATTACCCATTTCAGCTCCTTTGCATTTGGGGTGCCAGCCCTGCAGTGAAAATCAAGTTTGACAGTAAAATCCCCTGAAGATTTTGATGTCATTTTTCAGGCAGTCCCGAATGGAAACAAGTAAACAAAACCAAAGTAGAAAAAGCCCTCCATTGAAAACACTCTCGTAAAAGTAGTGCATTTTTTATTAATAGACCTAATTTCATGCAGCAAATTAGCATAGCTCCAATGGAAGTGCAAATGTAATCAAACTGAAAAATTCAAATGAGACGGAGGGAGCCTTTTTCTTTCTTGCTTTGCTTTTTTGTCACCAAAAAAAAAAAAATAATCATTTTGCTCTGTGTCCTTCAACCGGCTATAGGGACTATGGTAATTAAAACATTTAAAACAGCACAAGCCCCCAGCCTCTAATCTGGAGCTCAGGTCAGCTGTCTGTAGATTCTAATTTGTCCTCGATTTGTATTCATGACAGCAAAACGCTGCATATTTAACAGCAAACCAGCAGGAGGGGGCATCGGTGGGCTTGGAGGTCAAATAATTTGATTTCCGAGCAGATTACATGTAACATCCAACATCTAATCTCACACCTGATTTGGCAATAAATTTACAATAAGAGTAATGTTAAGACACCGCCGCTATAGGGCTGGGGGGTGTGTGTGTGTGTGTGTGTGTGTGAATAACCAGTTTTCACGGGCTGAGAAACAATTGCTTTATTTGCAGCGCCGGTTTTGCTTACTGCAGCGAGGAAGCTCAACTTCTCCTGAGCAGAGGTCACAGCGGCGGCGCAGGCGCTTGCAGCCTGCACAGGCTGACAGCCCAGAAATGTCCTTTCGGAGAGTTATATTTAAAAGCATAAAATGGTCAATATTGGAGAATTCAACATTTTTTTGATAATTCAAAATTTGGAATTTTTGGCGGAAAAAAAAAGATTTATTTTGTTTTTCAAAAAGACCTTGGAAAATGGTTTGCAACAATTTATTGATGAATCTACGGATATTTTAGGCCAACACTCTTGTTTGAAGATGAACAGACAGAATAAGGTTCATCAGGCAACAACGGCCAAAACGCAGGGCAACTTTTATAACTGGACATTCCTTACAGGACCTTCATTAACGATTTCCTTATTAACATATCAACCAGAAGGGCTTGGGGGAACAATTATGCACATAATAAAATAGTTGTGTGAACTAAAACAAAACAAAAAAATTAAACAGAATGGATTTTTCATTCCCCCCCCACTCATGCAGTAGAAGCTAATCCAGCGAGAATTTAATGATTAAAAAATATACACATTTTACGTAAAAAACCCCCAATAGAAAAGAAAACAAAACCCAAATCGGTCTAAAGGGTGTGAAAGGGTTTTTGTAGAAAGCACGGGAAAGCTGGGAACAGGAGAAAATAGAAGTGCCTCTCTGTCCGCCTGAGTCCCACCTCCAAGCGGCGCTAGGTAAAGCTGCGAGTTACAGCAGAGCAGATCAAAGAGGGTTCAAAATTGGCTACAGAAGCCGTAGGAGGAAGCGAGAACGAAGACAAATTGCAAGAAGCTCTTTCTGCAAGGGAAAGATGTCAACGGTACCCAGCAGATGGGAGGTGCACGGCTGAGACGGGAAAGGGAACGCGCTCTGGCACGCACACCACGGTGAATGCACGAAGGATAAACGTCTCGTTTGTAAATACATATGGGGCATAAAACTACAGCAAACTGGTGTTTTGCATTGTGCCATTTCTCTGTATACCTTCCATGGGCTTGGTGTGCTTAAACACTCGATAGAAAATTTAATAAGACCATTTATTTTCCTGTGAAAATAAAACATTTTATTCTTAATTGGTAGCTAACTCCTCAGACAAACTGATGAATTTTATTTAACAAGCTTCTCTTCAGGAAACATTTTCTACTCATTTTCGAACAGTATAACATCCTTACACAGGACAGTTTTTATGGTGCTTATTAATAAATTGAAAAGAAGTTTTCCTCCCGCTTTCGCCGTACATTACCATTGTTCCCAACTCGCTAAACCCTTTCTTTTCTCTTCACCTTTCCAGAGTCGCCTTTCAGGATGGATTCTATGCAAGCAATTACTAGCACGTGAGCCACTCACCGTGGGACGTAATGAAAAAACCACGCGTGTGTTTTTCAAAACACGCGCTGGAAATTCGTGCCAGCGGAGCGGCAGCCCCCTCGCCCCGAGGAGCCCCCGGCTGGGAGCCTGGCTCTGCGACCCCACGGCGCTCTTCAAGGCGGTGGGTGGAACGGCTCCCCGGGTGCCCCGCACAGCTGGGCACATCTGCAGCATCATACGCACCTTCTCCAAGTAGGACAACTTGGAACATGAATGAATTCCTCTTAGCACCACGTAGTCCCGAAGTAAACCAAACTAAGCAATGAGAACATTTTGATTTTGAGTGAAAATCATTAGGGCCATGGATTTAAAGGAGGGTAATTTTCCCGAGTTACCTTTTGTAGCTAAGTCTTAAGTTACCACTGTGTCGGCATTAATGAAATACTCCCTACCACCTGGAAAACTTTTATAAATTTTCCTTGCTTTTAGATATTCATGGAATCATAGAATCACAGAATGAGTTGGAAGGGACCTTAAAGACCACCCAGTTCCCCCCCTGCCCCGGGCAGGGACACCTCCCCCCAGCCCAGGTTGCTCCAAGCCCCGTCCAACCTGGCCTTGAACACCTCCAGGGATGGGGCAGCCACAGCTGCTCGGGGCAACCTGGGACAGGGGCTCACCGCCCGCACAGCCAAGAATTTCCTCCTGATATCTCATCTCAGTCTCCCCTCTTTCAGTTTAAAACTGTTCCCTCTCGTCCTACGGCTCCCCTCCCTGATCCAGAGTCCCTCCCCAGCTCTCCTGTAGGCAAATAGACATTATATAGCTATATAAACGAAAATAAAAAAATAAAAAGTTCCACTAACTCAACATTTTCAAAATTGCCTTTGAAGCAGTGAGAGCTGAGGGCTTTAAAAATGTTTTTTTCACAAAGATAAAAAAGTCAACTTGAGGTATTTTAAAATAAACTTATGACATTTTACAAAGTAGTTTCTCCAGTTCCAAAGAGATTTCACCACGCAGACTCATTGCTGAATTGGGGTGTCTGCACCCTGGGAATGATACTTTATTTTTTCAGCTGTCTCCCTCTAGGTGAATAACATCAATTCAGCCGGGATGTGACTGTGCCTGGGCCAGCGGGTATCATGCAATTCCGCCGAGGGAAATCAGTCCTGTATGCAGTCATGAAGGATACACAAAGCTTTAACTCAGCAGAGCTCATAACTTAATTTGGAGAGACTTGGTAGAGAACCCCGGACCAGAAACCCTTGACATCTACTAAAACACTATCCTTAGCACTATTACAGAAAATACATTTCTACGTGTATCCCTGAAGCGTTACATTCTTAATACAGCGCTGTAATTTACACATCGTAAGAGAAACACAGTTTAGTAAGGGGGTCATCTAATGCAACAGGCTCAGGCGACTGTCTTTGGTCACATATTCTCATCTCGTAACCAAGCCCAGACCAGTCCCCGATGGGCGGTTGTACAACCGTCTGTCATGTCCCGATGGCCTTTTTGACTGCATCCCCCGTGCTGGCAGCGACCCACGTAGCACAGCAGCACAGCCAGATGATGGAGAGGTAAAGCTTTGCTCCACGTTGACCTCAGCCAGCAGTGCCCACACAGCTCTCGCTCGCTATCCCCAGTGTGATGGGGGACAGAACAGGCAGAGAAAATTCCAAAAAAACCCACCCCAAAATTGCGGGTTGACATAAATACAGATTAAAAATTGTGCCGCCATTCAGCATGACCTGGCCAGGCTGGAGAGTTGGGCGGAGAGGAACCTCATGAAGTTCAACAAGGGCAAGTGTAGGGTCCTGCACCTGGGGAGGAATAACCCCATGCACCGGTACAGGGTAGGGGTGACCTGCTGGAGAGCAGCTCTGCGGAAAGGGACCTGGCAGTCCTGGGGGACAACAGGATGCCCGTGACCCAGCAGTGTGCCCTGGTGGCCAAGAAGGCCAACGGCATCCTGGGGGGCATGAAGAAGAGTGTGGCCAGCAGGCGGAGGGAGATCATCCTCCCCATCTGCTCTGCCCCGGGGAGGCCACATCTGGAGCACTGTGTCCAGTTGTGGGCTCCCCGGTTCAAGAAGGTTCAGTTCATTTAAATGATCAGAAGGGGAATTAAAGATGTTGAGTACCATCTTGCAGACAAGTCAGAAAAGAGATCACTTGAACTTTGAGCCATCTGGAGCCACCACAAGACAGAGAATCTTCTCCCGCAAGAACACAACCACCCGGGAACAGAAAAACGGTTTATTAATCTGAGTTCCTAGACTTCTAACTCATTTACTAAGAAGGTAATTCATATAATCTTGCTCCGCCTAATCCTCCGAGAAAGCTGTCAAAAGGCTACGCACAGCAGATGGAAGCTGTTTTGCAGAGGAGGGCAAACCAACCGCGTTCGGAGCCCTGATCCTATGAGCGGCCCTTCGCTATTAAGAAAAGAGGGAAGTAACGCCCACGAGCCACTAGATGCTGGGAGAGCAGAGCATTGGGAACACAGAGGTGCCGGGTTTTTTCATTTTGCTCAGCTAGATAATTCGGGGGGATACAGATTTGTACAGGGTTTTACTTCTACATATATAAAATGTATGTTGTGATGCCGTTTTAGCGCGAGGGAATCTTTTAAAAGGCTCAGATGGCATTTAGTGTCTGCTCGGGGTTGGAACCCAATGATCTTCAAGGTCCCTTCCAACCTAAACCATTCTATGAATCTATAGATGGGTTTCTAAGTCAAGTCCCAATCTTATTACATTTATAGAAACCCACTCCGCTTACTGTATCCACAAGACAAATGAGAGGAAGTACATTTTATTTAGCAAGTGTTCTGGATACTATATTAGATACGTCACAAAATATTTGAGGGATCATCATGCTCAGCTGCATCAGGGCAGCACAGCTCTGACACACTCTCATTCCAAATTTGGGACTTTTTTTTTGTTGTTGTTTTCAGTGTCCTGGATTCCTGTCCTACAGACAAAAAGACCTCTTTCATACCCAGTGGTCTACTTGGAGAGCTACGCTGAGAGCTTAATGCGCTCCTGATGGAGCTTAAGTAAACCCCATAGACTTCAAAGGCATCGAGCCACCTGCAGCGCGCGGCTCAGCTTGCGGGACAAGCAGTGGCAATAAACACTCTGCTTTGAAGTTGCGGTTGTCCGTGAACCTACGTTATCAACTTTTACTTGAGACCCTTCTGAACCGCTCCCGATTTAGCTTTACTTTATAACCACCCGCCCCAGGTGCGTGCCCCACGGGCAGCAGGACCGTGCGGCTCTCCTGGGGTCACATCGGCTGCTCCAGCGGTGGCAGCACTCCTTTTGGGGATCCAGCCCATTTAGATGGGACGCAGGAGCATCAATGTGTCTATTATAATAAGTTCTCGCCGTGTATCCCAGATAATATAATTAGAAAATTAACATAAAAGAAAGTGTTTCCTTCAGATGTAACGATTGCCCAATACTCTTTGAAGTGGAAAAAAGCTCAGCATCCATTTCACTGCTTTTTAAACATCATTAAACTAAAAGTTTACTAAATGTGAACACCTCCAACCTCTTTCAAACAGAGGAAAAAATGCAATTGATTAGTTGAAACTTTTCAAAGATAATCACACGGTATTTTGGGGTTTTTGTCAAGCACTGCAGGGGCTTCAGGTACAAGACATTCAGTAAGACCGGAACGTTATACCTAAAACTGCGCAGGGCCAGTGGCAACAACTTTGTCAGGAACTAAATAAGCCTGGAATCACCAGGACCTTGGTTGAGTGAAAGCTGACTGCCAAATGAAGCAGTCCTCTGAAGCTGAACCTAACAGGTGGCCGGTGGCTAGCACTGAATAAAGCATCGTCTCATAAAGCCTGTAAAAGTGTGCTAGACCAGGATTAAATTTCATGCGCCGTTAGATACACCAAATTGGGGACTTCTGGATTGTTTTTCTAAGCAGTCAGTACATGTCCGTTTCTTTGGATTGGCCTGATAACGCAAAACTATTTTCTGGAAAAAACCCACAACAAACCAACCAACCAAAACCCAAACACAGATGAAGGGAATCGATCGCATGAATTTTTAATAAAGATTACGTTAGAGTTTTGAAATACATACTTAGCATACGTCACCGTAAGTCCCACAGTTTGGAGCTTATTAAAGACATCTAAATCTAGAAACAAGCAGGGGGTGGGAAATCATGCGAAAACGTATCAGCCCTGTAGGACAGCAAGCAGCTGAATCAGCCCTGCAAAGCATACTTCATTTTCTCATTCGCACGTGAGGATTTAAAGAAGCTTGTTTGTATCTAAAGTGCAAATAAACTTTAAATCGCCTTCAGAAATTATTGAGGCTGGAATTCCAGCTACAGAAAAAATGGGTAAGGAAGAAAACTGGAGAAATTTGACTGTAACCAAAGAAACAGCAGCTGAAGTCAGTACCTAAGAAGAGGTGGCAACATGGAAACTGGATGTATTTTCCTAATCCAAAAATCTCACTAATGACCTGTTCCAAAAATCAAATAAATATGTAAAAGATTTCCATAAAATTCAGAGCCTTTGGAGCGCTAAAAGACTGCAGCAGCTCAGACAAAGATATGGCATGGGAATTCAGGGAAAGGCAGGCAAGCGGGGACCAGTCGTTAGGAAGGATTCCTGGAAAATAAGGGTGTCAAAACAGGACAAGGAGGAATCCTGTCGTCAGGAAACTGGCGGGATTCTTAAATAAAAGGCAGCGTAGTGAGGGTTAAACACAGCATGTGTGGAAGGAGAATCAGGCTCTGGTGGCTGGATGGTACGGGAGAGATGAGAAGAGATGAAGGCACAACAGACGCAAAATTAAAGTTCCTGTCTTTACCTTGAGGATCAACGGGATGTGCTCAGAGATAGGAAAAGAGAGGGCAGACACAAGGAGACTTTCCATAAGACTAGAGAGATCGGGGAGAAAGATGATGTTCTGGAAAGACTGGAGGAGATGGCACAGTAAAATTGTGAAGACCGTTGCCATCCCCTTTAGGTGTTTTCTTCCATTTGCTACACGCTCAAGCAACCTACTACCTCTTCCCTTTCGCATGACTTTTCCTGTTTCGCTTTAGCCTCATGATTTTATCCTCATATCACACTGGAAATGAAAAATATCCTAATCTCTTAATCTCTCCTTAAATTTCAAGCTGTCCTAAACAGCTTTACTTCATATCAGTCTCCTCCGTACATGACAGCCTGGCCCTAACCAAAATACGATTGATATTTGGGCACAACGCTGATTTTCATAGTAAATGAATCCATCAAAAGGCCAACTCTGAAAAATACACGATCTCCTCAAACACAACATCATCTTCAAACCCAGGTCCTGTTTATTGGGTGGATAAAATATCGAGTGAGCATCCACGCAACCCCAGGTGGACAAGCGGCACAGGGCAGGGAGAATCAGGAACACGTTCACACGGAGATTGCTCAGTGCATTAAGTAACAGTTACAACCTGAAACCTATCATCATTTAAATCAAATGTGCTGAAGAGAAAGTGTACTGCAGAGACCAATGTGCGACAACGTGTATTTCCAGGGTAAAACCACTGCCGGCAAGTGAAGACCTTCACTACATTTTTTTATGCTTAAGTCAACGCAAAAAATAATAGATGTCGCAGAGAGTGAAATGATTCATTTTAATTTGAACAACTGAGGTATTTTCTCTGAGACAGGGATGTCTGTCACGGCTGAAGGGAGAAACTTTGAGGCTCCGTAGATTGTTTGCATTGGCTCCGTCACGCTGGTGAAAATGTCTCTTCCCATTACTCACCGACATACCAGCAAAATGCATTTCTTTCAATTACCCAGGCGTTATACGTTAACTTTCCACCTACTGTATTGCAAAGGAAAACTGCTCAGATCCTGCCAACTTTCAGTGCACCAAATTTCATTGAGAAACAGATTAGGTCACTTCGTGACATCACACAGACTAAATACGCAGCCAAAATTAACTGCCGCACTTGCTGTTTTAATTAAGTGATACATCCAGCCCACAAACCAGTGCTATTGGCCGGTTGTAAGGTCTTAACATAAAACTTTGTCTCAAATTATGAGGTTGCTTTAATGGCAGCTAAAATATTTTTTTAAAAATCTGGTTGAAATTTCTGGCGGATTCAGCAGTCCCTGCTGATCTTTCAGGCGGGGAGCAGAACGCTGTGGTGACGCAGGGGAGCGGCAGAGCGGCCGTCTCGGTTTCAGGTGCCCTCGTAAGAAAATCAGGCAGCCCCACTGGAACTTGGTCCCTTCAAAATAATAGTTTCTGACTTATGGGATTCTAGTTTGCTACTGAATTAAAAAAAATGCGTTACCTTCTTCCTTTCTTTTCTTCGCTTCTTCTTCACTTCTCTCTTTAGCCTTCAGCGCTTCATCTGCTTTAGCTAAAAAGAAAAGAAATACAACAACAAATGTTATCAGTAGCTAATTCATCTTGCCCAACAGCATTTCCTGGGGTTTAAGCCCAATTTCAGATTCCTTTTTGTAGATTCCACAACGAAGTCGATGTCCATGGAAGAACAATCTTCATGTATTTTCTTTAGAGTTATTACTACAGTCAAGACGACAGCATAAATGGCATTACGAAGGGTAATTTTTGCGTGCAGTATCAGTTCCATACAAATCTCGGCCTTCATTTTTTGCTAAGTAAAACTTCTAAGAGTTTGTTTTGTTAAATACAAATCCCACACTACTTGCCCCCAAACCAAACCATAAAGAAACAAATGCAGTGCGTTTAAAAAAAAGATCTGCTGCCATAGCGAGTAATCCATAAGACCTCTTTTGAGGATAAAACAGAAACAAAACAGTACTTTCAGGGATGCAGAGTTGCAGACAGCATTTAAAGCAGGAGTCAAATACCTATTACTTAGTATTAAATTAGGTAGTATACGATTTTTCTCTTCGCTGCAAATCATAGCAGCAGTACTTCATTCGTGTTATGACAGTATTCTTTAAAAAGAATCTTTTTCCCTCTAGAAACCTCTTCCCTTATTACTTAATTATCTACTAGTTGCTCAACTGCAGGGGTTTTCAAACACTTTACTACAGATGTTAAAGAAGATTAAAAATATACAGCACAGTAACAAGGGACTATCAATATACTCTGTAAATTAATTAAATTTCTGTTCTAGCACATCATTTATTCCAAAGCATTAACGTCTCAAAGGAGCCATTCTCTTTTATTGCCATCTCACTGCCTGATGAGCGAACTAAGTGAGAATAAGTCCCTAATAGCATTATACTTGATGAAATATTAAGTTTTAAAAAGTATCACCATGTCAAAAGGAAGGGAACCCAAAAGAAACAGAATTTAGAATTTAAACCAGGCCTTCTTGTGTAATAAAATCACTGTAAACCGCGGCACCGACAGCAAACGCTTCTTCGGTTTTGCGAATACTTAGTCCTTCCACCTACTGAATCGACCAATAATTTATGAAAACAAAATTCCGTTGAGGACCGGGGTGCCAAGGGGTCTTCCCGACCCTGGTGGCTTTCTGCAGCCGGGAGCTACAGCTCCTTAAAATATACAACTTAAGCAGCGGTGTTACAAAATGATAGAAGTAATCATATAGACATCTGTTTCCATTTCCATGCTTTTATACAGATTTAGACTACGTTTAAAGTCATGAAATATTAAAACTTTTCTGCCAGTGAAGATCATTACAAGAATCTATTAAATTAGGTAATATAAACAAACTGCTAGTAACTCTAAAGACTTTTACTTCATTTACACTTTATTCTCCCTGGTAAAAGGACAAGGATAATAGAAATTCCATTTAAATTCAATTTTGGTTATATGTGTAATTGTAGATATACCCCTTGAGTCATGTAAAATGCTCAGCTTATGTTTCTTTCAAATTATCCCGCTCAGATTCACATTCTGCTCCTTACAACTGTCTTCAATATGTATTAGCAGAGCTCATTAGGCTGAAATTTAATAATGCAAACATCAGGTGGATTTCAAGAACCTCCATTATCAACACAAGATGGATTGCTTATATAGCTCTTGGGCCAACTGGGCACAATTTAGATTCAATAAACTACCATGCCTAAATTTGATTTATCTGTTCCACTATGCTACTTTGTTCTTCCTCACCGATTTGTTGCTGCACAGGAACAATTCATTGGGTATCTCAATGGTTATCCAAGGCAAAAAGTATTAAAACACACATCAAAGATGTTGCCGGTCTGTGACTAAATTTCTATTTTGTATTTGTTAATTCAAATCGCTAATTTCCAACCCTCGTAACTACAGTTAAAACTTCTGCCAGCTGAAACGGAGCTGTCTTTTCAAGTCCTGGTTAATTATACGGACAATGCAGCAATTTAGGAAGTATCACGAGGACAATTCTCTACACAGAATTGCTCATTAACAACAATTTCACTTGCCCCATAAATCTACAGAGCAGTAAGCCCCCGGGGTTACAGGGCACCGTCCATTACGACCAACAGAAGTCACTGAAGCCACGTGGCGCTTTAAGAATTTAATGCTAACAATTCTCTTCAAATATTTTAAATTTCCTGTCATTATGCGCTGGCAAAGCGCCATTGAAAACTGAGATGTATTTTCATCAAATCAAGTTGCAATCAAAAAGCATTAACAGATCCTTACAACTTATTCTAAAACGTGACGCGCCCCCTCTGCTCTGCGGACTCCTGTGCCCTTACCCCATATTTTAGGGCGTGCGAGACCACAGCCACGTACGCTTAAAAGCACTTAAAAGACCCAATCTTTGGAAGAGAACTCGGTCCTCCCGCACTGCACTTCCCTTTAGCCGGAGGAGGACAGGGAGCCGCTTATCACCCCCAGCACATCAAAGCAGTCGCTTCAGCAAAAGTCTGGTTTTAATTGATCCAGGTGGTTGGAGTGCTGAGATGGCTGCCGAGCCTGGGCTTCCTGCACGGAGAGACAGCTAGCACGACAAAAGCCGGACTGCTTACGAAGCTTTCTAAAATATAAAATAAATAAATAAAGAGGTGCTCCAGCCTGCAGCATTTAAGAGCTCATCCGATCCCAGATAAAATTACAATTCTATTGATTTTTATTTTTTTTTTTTTTTCTCTGAAGGATGGGAAAATGACACACGGAGGATGTTTGAGATGTTTACCTACGCTAAAATTATCAAGTTCCGAAATGGAGATATTTGCTAGTAGTTAGTGGACTATTAATACAAGTATAACGGGATGAAAGAGAATTTCAGTCATTTCCAGGTGTGCACGAGAGAAGCGCTCGTTCCAGCCTGGCTGGAATCAGCGGCTCGCCGTGCTGGGTGCAGCACAAAGGAAGAAGAAAGAAATCCTGTCTTCGCAGTGGGAATAAACTATGAGCAAAGAGTACGGACATGCTACTCAGACAAATAAATGCAATGCAGAAGCAGAACAATATTGCTCAGTTACAACAAAGGCACTAACATTTAATTAAAACTAAGCTACATTAAGTACCTTCTCCGTTATTAAAAAAAGAAGAGGAACCAAACTAAACCCCAAAACATCCTTCATGTTTCCATATGCGCTAATATCCTAAATCTGAATATGTTAATGTGTTTTGAAACTCAGACTAGCTCTTTGATCTGCTTCGTTTCACCGGCTTTCCAAACCCGATAGCCACGTACCTAACAGGGAGGGGCGGCTGACACAGCGGAAGGCTGTGCCGCCATTCAGCATGACCTGGTCAGGCTGGAGAGTTGGGCGGAGAGGAACCTCATGAAGTTCAAGAAGGGCAAGTGTAGGGTCCTGCACCTGGGGAGGAATAACCCCATGCACCGGTACAGGGTAGGGGTGACCTGCTGGAGAGCAGCTCTGTGGAAAGGGACCTGGGAGTCCTGGGGGACAACAGGATGACCATGACCCAGCAGTGTGCCCTGGTGGCCAAGAAGGCCAACGGCATCCTGGGAGGCATGAAGAAGAGTGTGGCCAGCAGGTGGAGGGAGGTCATCCTCCCCATCTGCTCTGCCCCGGGGAGGCCACATCTGGAGCACTGTGTCCAGTTGTGGGCTCCCCAGTTCAAGAAGGACAGGGAACTGCTGGAGAGGGTCCAGCAAAGGGCTACAAAGGTGATTCGTAGGGGAGTGGAGCATCTTTCTGATGAGAAAAGGCTGAGGGACTTGGGGCTTTTCAGTCTGGAGGAGAGAAGACTGAGAGGGGATCTTATCAATGCTTATAAATCCTTAAAGGGAGGTGCCAGAGGGATGGGAACAGTCTTTTTTCAGTGGTGCCCAGTGGTAGGACAAGAGGGAACGGGCACAAACTTGAGCATAGGAAGTGCCATCTAAACCTGAGGAGGGACTTCTTTGCTGTGCGGGTGGCAGAGCACTGGCAGAGGCTGCCCAGAGAGGGGGGGGAGTCTCCCACTCTGGAGCCATTCCAAACCCGCCTGGACGCCGTCCTTTGCCACTGCTGGAGGTGACCCTGCTCTGGCAGGGGGGGGCACTGGGTGAGCTCCAGAGGGCCCTTCCAACCCCCACCATTGTGTGTAACTAGAAGGGGCTCATGCCCGAGCTGGGAAACCCACCCCGTTGGGGAGGAGCAAACCCAACTGCCTGGGATTTTGAGGAGCGGTGGTGGCTGCTGACAGTCCGAGCGGAGTGATCCCTAATGGAAATGCAGGTTGCTTGCCAGACCTGCAACTTCGGTTCCTGTCGAGGAGCCATTACTATGTACAGAGCAACAACTGCGGATCAATGAACGGTAATTCCCTGGGGGTCAGAGGGATGAACCAGGTCTACTCCTCTGCCTTGCTTTAACCCGTTCAATGCAGACCTGCAATGCCAGCAGCTCTTTGGCTTATGCCGAAAAGTGGGGTAAAAAGAAAGGAAAAGGAAAAAAGTGGGTGATTTTGCATACTTTCCTGTTTGGGAAAGGGAGAGGGTAGGTGTTTCCACGTGTCCTTGATATTAGCTATAGGCTGACTGTAAAATTTTGGACATGAAATGAGACCTCAGAGATTAAATAGAGCAACAAAGAACAGCAATTTGGGAGCTATAGAGAAACACTGGGCCGTGATACCAGCCAACGTAAATCAGCATAGCTTTACCAACTTCATCCCTTGAATTACCCTGCACTTTGTGTTACTGATGGTTTGCAGAGATTTTCATGTTTATGCTCACTCTGCCACTCAAGCAGACTCTACCTGCTTAGGCACCAAACATTCGCACACACAGAATTTCACATTCCTGTCCAGTTTCCCACCCAGACTTTCTATACTCACCTAGATTTCCTTTTTTAGTTCTTTCCTCATAACCAATTCTATTAATTCAGAGTCCTCTTCCCTCTAATTGTTATTCCTTTATAGAAAAGAAAGCCTCCCAAGAAAAACCCTCACTTAAGGAACTCGATTAAAGTATTTTCATAAACTACAAGCATTTAATAATCTATGTCCCTCCTAAATAGTACGACATATTTTCTGTTCTCCTGTAATTTGGTTATTTTTAAGTGAAAAGCAAAAACCGGGAAAAGAAAAAGAAACTGAAAGAAAGGGTAGAAAGAAAAGAATGAACAATCTTGTAGGTTTTGAAAAATATTTCAATCTCAAAATCTTAAAGCTGATCCTATTTCCTTACCAGCACATTATGACTTGCATATCAGACATTTAACAATTACACCACTACGTGGTGCCTTCTCTCACAGAATGAGTTGGGTTGGAAGGGACCTTTAAAGACCACCTAAGTCCACCCCCCCTGCCCTGGGCAGGGACACCTCCCCCCAGCCCAGGGTGCTCCAAGCCCCGTCCAACCTGGCCTTGAACACCTCCAGGGATGGGGCAGCCACAGCTTCTCGGGGCGACCTGCCCCAGGGGCTCACCACCCTCAGGGTAAAAAATTTCTTCCCTTATCTAGTCTAAATCTTCCTCTTTTTAAAACCATTACCCCTTGTCCTATTGCAACAGGCCCTTCTCTTCCAAAGACACATCTCAAGGTCTTATCTAATTAGTGTGCTTCATTCAAAGCCTACTCAAATCAACCATGCTTCCCTCAGAACTATTTAACTTCACAGTTTGCATAAACAGTTGTGCAAACAGCCACACTGATGATAACTGATAATGAGAAAATGAAAACACCCTACGTGGTGCAGCACTTCGTTGCAGTGACAGAGCACGGGAGACTCCCAGGTGCCCAGGAAGCACCAGAAGAACCCGAGGTTCAATCACAATTTTTTTTAATACCAAGTTCCACCGTACCCTACAGAGCTTTGAAGAAGCCAACTAAGATTAGGGTCATCCCCACAGATAACACGCGCATTAAAGCCAGACAAAAATCTCTCTCATCAAAAGCCCTTGGTACTATGATTAAAGAAAAAGGATTGTTGCCGACGAGCCCGACAATTTTCAAGACGGAGTGAAAAACAACCTTTAAGAACAGGAGCAAAGGTGCTTTTTCTACTCCTTTTCAAAACTGAAATGATCATGCTTTTACAACAAAAAGGAGATAAATGACTTGAAAATGTCCAGCTTAATGACACTGCACAAGGAAAAACCAACATACCAAAATTTGGTGAAATGCAAATCAATGTATTAGTAATTTGAACAAGTTTCCAAGTGCAACACGTACCTTCAACCAAATTCTTAAATCCTAACAATACCCTTGGGTTTCTTTCCATCCGCTGCATCCAGTATTCTCTAAATAACTTCAGAACCACCACTTTCAAAGAGTTTTACTCAGCCAACTTCCAGCTGCTCTCATGCTCCAACATGGGAGCTTAAGCATGGGCAGGATGCCTCAAGCCACCACAGGGACAACTGCATGAACGTGACACTGTCCATTTCACTAAGGTAGAAAGACGGATGCGCTATTAGATGAACCGTTAGTGTGGAAATGGACAGTATTGTCCCAGAATTGCAACATGCGTATTTTAAATGGTGACACAGTATTTCCAGTGGCAGACTGTCCAGGATGGTAACCTTGACATGGTTGTGGCTATTTGAACTCCTGAAGTTCAGCCAAACCAGTGAGGATCCAGCGCAGTGTGGTACTAGAGCATCTCATCCCCAGCGCGTGGTGCCCCAGGACGGCCTGTCACCACGAGCAAACATGTACAGCGACCTGCTGCCGTGGTGGGCGAGTGAAGCATGGGATGGACCTTGGGAATGGAGTAGATCTTCCCTCTATGAAGAACGGTAACATACGCTCGGACTTGCTTGTGCTGTGTCCTTCAGCACAGCAAGAGAACCAGCTGAAGGTCGTTAAGGTCTCAAAATGCCCTATGTGCAAGTGGTAACTAAGAGAAACAACTGAGTGTTATTGAGGAGGCGCATCATGCGCACGTGGAAGGCAGCAAGCAGAGGCGGCAGCAGACTGGCGCCTGAGCAGCCCCGTGTTTGCAGAACCAAGTATTTCAACCCCTATTTTCACAAGGTTTCCCAGTAGAGTTCTGTCAGAATCCCTAAAAGCACTGCTCTAACAACAGTCTGTATCTAGCGAATACTTTAAACGGTTAAAATTAGTGTGTGCAAACGTGGCTTCAAGCTTTTTCTTTGCCTAATGCTACATCACTTAGCCTTGCTAATACTTTTAACTTTCTAATCAGTTCACGTGGCACTAGGAGGCAACGGCCACCTTTAGCTTCCCACGAAGATGTACAAAAAAAATCTGCAAAAATCAATAGATTCTGCATTAAAATATGCTGTCTTACTGCATGACATTATGCTAACAGGAAACGTTGGAACAATCTCTTCGGAGACTGCATCTGATAGAACAAAAAAAGAAAGAAGCTTTTCCAGGAAAGAAAAAAAAAAAAAAAGAGGAGAGCGAGCGAAAACACAAATGGTCTTCGCAAATAAATCTTCTTCTGAACAGCATAAATGATGTGCATCAGTCTGTCTCCGCTTGAGAGCTGCTAAAACTCGTGGGTTTCAATGCTTTTGAAAAGACTCAATGTATGGATGTCATCACTACTGCTACAGTTAGTTCTATGAGAAACATGTCTCCCAAGCCACAGAGACAAGACAAAGTCCTATAACATACGTATCATATTATTGTCTCTTAATTATTGAGTACGACAAAAATGGAAAATTAACAGCAACAAAAAATGAACTTCAATTTAAAATCGCAGCTGTTTCTCTTCATGTATTTTGCAATACAGCGAGAGATTATGATTTTCCCCAGGCTTTCCCTATCCATTTCTCATCTGTAGACAACCTCAGTGTTCAACTCTGTTAATATTTTTATACACATGAATACAGAGCTGTTCACTGTTTGTGGGTAATCATAGAATCGTCTCTGTTGGAAGGGACCTTGAAGATCATCAAGCCCAAACATCAGCCTAACGCTGCGAAGTCCACCACTAACCCATGTCCCTCAGCACCACCTCTGCCCGTCTTTTAAATCCCTCCAGGGATGGTGACTCCACCACTGCCCTGGGCAGCCTGTTCCACTGCTTGACAACCATTTCTGTAAAGAACTTTTTCCTAATATCCATCCTAAACCTACCCTGGCATAACTTGAGGCCGTTTCCTCTTGTCCTATCACTTGTTACTAGTGAGAAGAGGTTGACCCCCAGCTGGGTCTACAGCCCGGTGGGTACCAAGTGCCTGGAGGGAGCAGAGGAGCGGCTCAGCCCCTCGCTAATAGGGAAAACCCCGATGGCAGCTGGGGTGGGACAGGGACCAGCCTCCCCCTGGCCGTGGGTGCCTCCCATTCTGCTCCTGGCAAGCAGGATAAGCCATGCCACCTTCTGCCTTCGTTAACGAGGCTGGTGAGCAATGTGCACGGCTCCCCAGCCAAAGCCCATTTGAGGTACTTATATTCTAAAGTAATTTGAATTACTTTTCATAGAATGATTAGAGTTGGAAGGGACCTTAAAGACTATCTAGATCCACCCCCCTGCCCTGGGCAGGGACACCTCCCCCCAGCCCAGGGTGCTCCCAGCCCCGTCCAACCTGGCCTTGGACACCTCCAGGGATGGGGCACCACAGCTTCTCGGGGCACCCTGCGCCAGGGGCTCACCGCCCCCACAGCAAAGAACTTCCTCATATCNCCAACTCTCCCAGCCTGTCCTCAACATAAATAAGATTGTTTGGTAGCAAGGTACGGTGCTGGAGTAGGATGCTCCACTGCAGTTCGGTGGCTCCATCAGCGACAGCCGGGGCTCGCACCCCGTGGGGCAGTGGAAGCGCTCGGGCTTTGGGAAGCACAGAGCCGTTCTCCAACGGATGGGCACGCAGGAGCGATGCTTTAATCCTCACCAGCCTTGCGCTGTGCCACAGTAAGCTAGTGTCAAGCAAACATGCTAACAACAACAAAAAAATATTAGAATAATATGCATTATTTCAAGGTAGAAATAGGGCAGGTTCCGTTTCAGAGGTGCAAAGGGCATTTCAGAGGGCAGCACAGCCCTCTCCCACCATTGCGGGAGAAGTGCAGGAGAGGCTCGGCCCCACGCCGGGATGCAATTCGTTTTTCTGGTAAAATGAAAAAAAAAAAGAGGAGTGTCAGAACACCCACCAACTGCAAACCACAAATGGTTTGGGAAAACAAAAATAAAAATTCGACATAATTGTGGACTTTCCAACTCTTCAAACTTAAAAAAACAGTCTATGCACTTCAAGATGTATTTGGGGAAAAGAAAGCAGACAAACTCAAAAACCACATACGGACGTTACAGCTAAAATGTAGCCAAGCCATACACGATGCTAATCAGAAAGACTTAACCGTTTTTTTTAAACACAAACATTTTTGCACTTATAAAATATTCAGTCAGCTCACATATAAAAATACAAGTATAATCCATTATTAATTTACAAGGCCTTATTTAATTTACATGCTATTTTTCTCTAGTATATTAAATTTATCAAGGCTTGTAGAAATCCTCTCTGCTGAATATTCATATACTGACATGTAAAGTTATCTATTATACATCCAAAAAATTCCAACGCAAACGCAAAACAAGTACCTTCTCAGATATTTCCTGAGACAGGAACAGCGAAGGAGCAGAGTCCAGAGGCTGTTAGCTCAAGAACAGAAGTGACAACCCTACACACATTTTTATCGTACCGGATCGATGCCGGTTTTCTACATTTTCCTCTTTTTAGTCCGTGCTAAAATAACACTTCCCCCCAGTTCAAATAGCACCAACATCGTCTAGCTCATCCCTGGATAAGGGTCCCCTCACCCTTCATCGAGCGCTGCCCGTTCTAATCACGCGGCAGCCGAGTAATGCGTTGCAATGCTCAAACACGAGAAGTTCCTGCCATTGCTGTCCGAAGTATTACGCATAATTTAATTATGCCACAGCCTGTAATTACAGCTCCTGGAGACGCCCGAGTGTGGCGGTGGGAGCAGGAGCTCGCTGCGTGTTGGGGTTACAAACTGCCCGTAAGCACAAATCTGGTCGTTTTTAAGCTTCTCCGCTCTCCCTGGGGAGAATGTTCCTGCTCAATTCCCTTCCCGGAGTGACTGTGGAAAATATTTCCTTACTTTGGGATAATGCCTCCCGCTACGGCGCAGCTAGTGAGCGTCTGTCTGCTAGCAGCCGTGTGGGTTTTCCAGAATATTAAACGTCTTTTTGGTAGAAGATCTATCCCGTAACATGCGACTCGCCTCAAAAAACCACGAGCGAAACCCAAATGTTGTCTTCCTCTTGTTCTAACGTTGGGTACAAACAGTGTATTTGTGAAGATAAATCCTTTAACGCCAAGCAGGTAATTTTCCACTAGTTGCTTTTTTAATTTGTTCCCATTTTCAAAACGCAGTTTGGGACACAGGGCGATGAGAAAGTACAACACAAAAGAGAGAATACCCGAAATCATGTAAACCTGCAGACCGCAAAATAGCAGAAGCGATTCTTAAGTCAAAACGGGTTAAATATTAAACAAACTTCTCCAGAGAGAGGGGAGCACGTACATCCTCGTCCAGAATATTAACATGCCGGTCAGAAATCTGTAAGGAAAAAATACCCTGAAAAGGGACCGGGGGTGTTGGGAAGCAAAAGGTAAGGATTGACAGATAAACTTCAGTACCGGCAAGCGGGGCCGACCTCCCCAAAGACTTCCCATATCCCGGTTACTGCCTACTGTATTAAGACTGCCTTTCTCATCACTTAATGCTTATTTTCATCACTTTGCTTAAAATATTGATAATCAATTAGGGCTACGTCTGTTTTGCCACAGAATCTGTGTCACAGTCTATCAGACTGTCAGGGCCAATTCAATCCTCATTCAAAGTTAATTTTTTCTTCATAAATCTGCCTTTGGAGGAGTCATTAGGCGCAGAACATAGCCCGAGGTGCAATCACCTATTCTCTTTCATTAGCGGCAGGCAGGGAAGGTGAGGGAGATTATTAGAACTTTGGAATGATCACAAAGCAGCGTGCTGCCTGTCAGATCCCCCCAACATTTAATTCATCTCGCCAACTCGCCGGCGCGCGCTGCCAACAGTTTTAAATGGACATTATTCATGAACATCTGTGACATGCTGAATATTCTGAAGTGGGCATGATGAAAAAGCGGTGCCCCCCTTTGACTTGAAAATTAATTCTATGGTCAAAACAATTAGGAATATAACAAACATGTTTTGTGATGTTATTTTCAGTCCTCCAAGATATTCCACTTAAAAAGCTGTTATTTTAGAAATATAGGTGGTTGAACTCAAACGCGTACGCTCTAGACGGGCTCGCGCAGTATTTTTTGGTGTTGAAGAACGATGTGCATTTCCTTTACTATGGAAATACCAAGTTTTTGGGTTGGGTTTTTTTTCAGCAGTTACAGAATTAGCTAGCTTCACTATCTGGTTTGTTGTTATGATTCTAAAATGTAGCCAAGTGAGAGGCCGCGCTGGATTTTAATGCGATGCCGTATTAAATTACCGCATGCTTTACTCTCACGGCGGACAATCAGTTGCAGCGTGTGAAACAGATTTCCAAACCCAGATATATTTATTGCTGCTTCTCTTGTGAAAATGAGCACGTTATGGCCATTACAGCATTTTTAAGGTAAGAATGGCAGAAATGCTGGTACAAGAGACAGAAATTGGGCTGGCGCCCACAGAAATTAAGGAAAAACCCCACAGTCTCTATGCAGTACTCCTTAATACATGAAAGGGCTTTACCACGTAGATACTTTAAGGAAAAGTAACTGACATCTAATGAAATAACATCAAGTAGTTCCTTGAATTTCGTTATGAAAGTCAAAAGAATAATAATTTACATTTTTTCCCTGTCATTACTATGAAAACAGTGTTATCGTTAGCAAACTTCTCACAGTCCCCATCACTGTCCTCCCAAAATATTCTCATTTTCCGACAGCGAAAGTAAGGGCCAGATCCTTAGCGAATTCAAGCTGGCACAATTCCACTGACTTCAATAGAACCCAGCAAATTTACTCCAGCTGAGGATCTGGCACTAAATATTTATAGTAATAATAATAAAGAAGACTTAATAAGCAGATCTTGGCTAGGTACATTCATTTATTATTTAGTGCATTTCTAATTTCTTTCTCTCGCACACCGTTTCCCATAGACGAGTCTGATAAAAAATTCAACTGAAATATGTTTTAACACTAAGGATTAATTGGCTTAAATTGCTTCCGTGGCTCCTGACTCATTGCAGTGGATGCTATTAAATATTGCAAAGATTTGCTTCTATCTCAGCAAAGGCCGTGCATTACCAGCTTGGACATCTTGCAGTCAACTAACGTTTCACCTAAGATGCCCCCCCCCCCCCCCCCAAACTGCAGCTGAGCTCAGGAAAATAGCATAATTGGATGCAATTCTTGTCTTATCTGATATTTAGTCTTGGAGAGAAAATTATTTCTAAGAATAACTCCATAATTTCAACGGAAACGTTTAAATGGCACCTTCTACCCGAGTTACTTACTTCTGGGGGAAAGGGGCGGGAAGAGGAAGGAAGAGCTCGGGAAAGGAGAGGGACAGCCCGGAGTTAAATGTTCCTCTAATCCACTGAGCTCAAAAGGCAGTAACATTTGGGACAGAAAAAATAAATTCCAGATATAAAAATTCAGGGAGCGAAGGATGATTCTTTGCTATTCCCTTCAGGAATGCTTCTCAGCTCAACTGGAAAACTGAAGAGTGATCAATATGAAGAACTTCAACTTATTTGAATCGTTCCTAAACCACTATTTGTTACAGAATCGTTTCGCTGTCCCTCACACGCCACGGATGGCAAAATGAAAGAACAATGGAGGGTCTCCTACGGAATCAGCTGTAACGGAGCTGTTGAGCAGGTGAAAGGAGGGATGATTTTGTGTAAGTTTTTCCTCAGTCAGCTTTAAAATCATCAGATTTTCTGCTCTTTGGCGATCATTGCCAATTCACCTACCTGTGTCCCAACCCAGCGGCAGCGAGCTGCCCTCCTCCTGCTCCCAGCCACGGGAGCCAATGCCACCGCTGCTCCACGGGGAGGAGGAGGAGGAGAGGAACAACGCCAGGGCTGTTGCAAGGCGAGAGCAGGACTGCCCGTGAGCCTTCCTCCCGAGAAAGAGGAGCCCAAGCCTGGAGCAGGGGAAACGTGGAGCTACAAACGCCACGGTGGGAACCGGGCGACTCCAGAACAAGGGCTCAGAGAGCATCTCGGCCTTCCTCCACCCTAATTACATTTGATTCAGTCAAATTACGTTTATAGTGAAATGGCAGCTTTTATCCAACCCGTAAATTTCCTTCTTTCTTTCTTTCCAGCCAGGTTGGAGGGCACGGTTTTAGCAACTTCGCATCTCCAAGGCCGGCACAGCACTATTGCTCTAGTGAACCACAGGTCTTTCATTAGAAGACTTATGCAATCCGCGTATCTAATTGATGGTAATTTCTATCTCTTAGAAAAAAGAAAAATACTTTTACGAGTGCATTGTCTAACCATCACCACGTGAAACGCAACCCGCAGGGTGGACAGCAGTAGCAGGGCTGAGGTTTGCTATTGTTCTTATTGCTATTTGCATTTTGACAGGGGCAGGCTGGATCCTTAGGGCCTTCTTTTGAACATCCAGGAGTCTCATGAAAATGTAACTCCAATACTAGAATAATTCCAATAATTCCAAAAATTACTTTCAACAAAAATATTGACCATGGATATGAGGAGGGTGTAAATTACTTAGGTGGCACCTGATAAACCTTAGTCTGAAATAAGACCAGTAGAAATTATAAGCAACAAAGAAGAAAAAGCCTTAAAAATACAAAAAAAAAAAAAGTATTTCAAAGTGGCAGAGGTCATATGCACTCAGACTGGCTTAAAGCCACTCTCGAAAATGCCCAACATTTGTTCAAATATGTCAGTCTCAGAAAGGGTGATCACTTCCAGAATGGATGCAGTCTAGTCCCAAGGAAGTTCACATTTTGGGGAACAGTACAGGAAGAATCTCAGAGCCTCAAAGAAGTTTCCAACCCAGCAGAGCAAGCTGCTACAGAACAAGTAAACGTTAATGGCAATGATGTAGTCCTAAAATTTTATATTAAAGCACAATCAAATATGAAGATAAGAAAAACTAAAGTGAAGCTAAGAAAAAAGTACATATAGGTAAAGCGAACTTACTCTATACTTGAGCACAATGTAACAGCATATAGGTCACTCGGTATTGCAGTTCGTGAAAGAAGAAATCCAGATGAGCTGTGTATCATGTAAAAAGTAAACAAACTATTACGTTAACACCTTCTCAGATCATTAAGAGAATATAATGTCAACGTCGCCAAGTGAGTAGTGTAAGTGGTGAGTCCTCACATACCACCACCAATTTGCCTTCACAGGTCAAACGAGTATGAGGAGAGGGGTGGAACGTGTGGCGGCTGGTCCGGCTCTGCCGCGTGCCGTCGGGTAGCACACCCCAGGGATGCTGCCGGTGGCGGGACGGAGCTCACTCTGACGCACGGTGAGCACCAAGAGATGGGGACAGCCACAGGGAGAGGACCTCAGGGCTGCTCTTAGGGGTGGACTTTCATCTCCCCTTCTTCCTTCCTCCTCCTTTTTAAAAAAATCTTTCTTTTGGAAATAGCAGTGGGAAAGTGGCTGAACACACAGGGAATTTTAGTACGATACTGACGATTTGGTTTGATCCTTGCCATGCAAAATTGAACGAGGAGGCCACAATATCAAACCAGGTTTGCATTTTAAGTTACAGCCACTTACATTCAATTGCCACTATAAAATGGAATATAAAGGAGCTATCTTGAAAAGAAACGAAATGAACATGTTTTAAGTTACATTATATGCTCTTTTGAAAATAACATATTTGTATTATATGTATTACCAAATAAATTAATACCTGTTACTTGGATGAGGACTTTGAGAACATACATAAAAATACTGAAGAACGTTCTTACTCTTGTTGGTAAGAAGTGGCTCTTTATGGAAACTTATGGAAATCTGTGAGCTTGATTCCTCACAGGAGAAACAAATGAAAGAAAGATAAAGAAATCACTTATTTAAAAAAAAGAAATACGGGGGAGATGA
Source organism: Ibidorhyncha struthersii (assembly GCA_013398815.1). Classification (NCBI taxonomy): domain Eukaryota; kingdom Metazoa; phylum Chordata; class Aves; order Charadriiformes; family Charadriidae; genus Ibidorhyncha; species Ibidorhyncha struthersii. The sequence continues at coordinate 130,697 of VZSZ01007377.1, read as the reverse complement.
AAATACTAATTATAAAAGCGCAAGAACTTTTTTTCCTGCAAAAAAACTCAAGCCAAATGAGTCAGAAATGTGAAAGCTCTAATATTAATTAAAAATGGCTGTGGAACATATATACACAAAGCTGTCATCTTCTAACCCCTGTCACCGACAGACTGGTTCTTTTAACACCTGGGTACATCCTAGGTCACTTTTGAGTGGTCTGCTTTAAAAATAAACTTTGAGATTCTTCTAAAGCTTACTAGAAATAACAACAGGTAGGCAAAGCTGCAAAACACGTCTGAAAGCCCACTGCTAAGATATAGGAGATGCCTACGGTCTTGAAGCAACAAACGCTTTTAAAATCATCACATAAATTATGGAAGACCAATTTAGGTTGTTGGACTTTTCCCCTCGCTGACTTCAGTGCTAGCAGGAACCAGAACTTTCCTTTGAGGATAGAAAGTTTAATTCATTCAAGATTGTAATAAACGTGCATCTCCTCCTGAGCTGGGAGGGTGACGTGACAATCAATTAGAACCAAAAGAACACACACTGTTCTCCAAGTTCCACATGATAAACCCAAGAATTACTCATTGCTTTCAAAATAAATGACCTCAGCCTTGCACCTTTCGGAAGCCAGACGGTGACGAGGACAATTTCACAGGAACAAGTTGAGACCTCGGTCACATGAGCGGGTTCAGCATCCCGCGTGAAGCCCGCTGCCCAGCAGATCTCAAACCAAACTCTCCAGCTCCACGGGCTGTGCCCCATCCTACATCCCACCCTCCCAAGGAGCACTCATTCCTGATGGGCCATGCCAGCCACTCACGACCAATTACCTCCTCCGGCTCTCTGAGAAATTAGCTTTCTGTTGTACTAACCACATGCCTTTACAAGAAATGGATAACAGCTACTCCATATAATTTCACAAATAAATTGCATTACTTTGAAAAAAATACTTGTTTGCTTAAAATATAATCACTAATGAAGATATTTAAATAATTTCTGAAAAAAACCCTGGCAACGCGTTTCAAATACAATTGTCATTTTAGTCTGTATATTGAGAATGGCAGTTGGCTTTTCTTTCCGGGGTTAAGAGCAGAATTCAGCCTGACAGCTTGTCAGCAAACTTGAAAAATTCAGTTACAAAAGTTAGATTCAAAATGAGCCCTTCTTTCATCTGCCAATTTTAAAATGTCAGGAATCACCACGTTAAGTGAAAATCAAGTAGATGACAACTAATCTGGCTATCGAAAGGAAGCAATAAACCACGGAGTACTTATACATGATTATGAGGAACAACGCTGAGAAAAGCCAAACCACCCCAGAGCACCTTGTACGGGCTCCGACAATTTTCATCTCATGCTTCCGAAACGAAGGAAAACGCAACAAATAAAACTGCGTAAGCGGCTCCCGTGAGCAATGCTGTCAGCAGAGACCCATCCGTACAACGCTGGTAACAAGTCTCTCTGGCTTGGCAGTTTCACATCAGGTCTCGCAGCGGCTTTTGATAATAAACCTTCATAATATGCGAGTTTAATTCCCCTAATTTCCTGCCGGGCACTGGCCCACGGCCACCACTTAATGACCAGCAGTCTTCTCCATTAAGAATAATCTTTGGCCGCTCATCTACACTGGAAACCACCAATAAGCATAGTAAGATTTGCTGTACCACATAGTCCAAATAACAACAAATTGCGAAGATAATTATCCAAATTCATTTCCCTGGTGTTACTGGTGCAGGGTCCAGCTATCAGCTGTAGCCAAATGGGACTTACTGTGAAAAACCAATCACAGTTGACGCCGGCTAAGGCAGCCAGGGGATGGCATATACAACTATTCCATATGTGACCCCAAACGCATGATGGAAACAACACCTACTCATTAGAAAATGCTTTGGGGTACTTCCTAGATGAAAAACAGACAAGCTTTACACCTTCTCTGTGTCTCAACAGAACTGCTTGCTAACAAAATAACAGAAATTTTGGGTTTGCTATTGAAGAACCAAACTACTAGTATCTAAAAGACGCTTGTATATATCTCAGAGACAATGGCTGATAACGTACATATCTACAAATTTCTCCATTGCACAAAGATCTAAACCTTACGATCCCTTGTATGATTATTTACCATCATTATTTATCATTTGTACAGCATCTTTGCGGAAGGATCAGGCAAAAGGATGTTGCTAAAGCCGGCCTAATTTAAATTGCAGGTAACAATGGTGAAGCCCCAAACCTTACTCAAATTTCCGCCTTCAGAAATAAAATCCTGTAAGCAAAGATATAGCTAGGAAGGTTAATGAAGTCACAGTAAGGAAATGCTGCTTAACCACATTTGTTGAAAAACAGTATCAATTTCACTCCTCGCTCTTTTATTTGCAGTGAAGTTCCATTTAGAATCACAGAATGGTTTGTGTTGGAAGGGACCTTGAAGACCACCCAGTGCCCCCCCTGCCCTGGGCAGGGACACCTCCCCCCAGCCCAGGGTGCTCCCAGCCCCGTCCAACCTGGCCTGGAACACCTCCAGGGATGGGGCAGCCACAGCTTCTCGGGGCACCCTGCGCCAGGGGCTCAGCAGCCTCATTGTAAAAAAATTCTTCCTTATATCTAGTTTAAGGAAGAAGTAATAGTCATTAACTGCGGTTAAATCCTAGTTATTAATGGATAACACTGTAGAAGACTATGCATTTTTCAATGCCAGGCATTGCCCCACATCGCACCTCCTTGTGCTTCCCATTGCTTCCCTGCAGCTCCTGCCCTGCCGCACCGAGCCCGGCTCGCCCGGCTCCTCCTGGGCTAAACTGTCCCCTGGGAAGTCTTGACATCTGGCCTGGGGTCACCAGGAGTGCAGAGCTTTTAAGAGAGACTTGGACAATAGTCCAAGAAGCTGCCTTGTAGATCTCAATCTGTCATGTACCCCATGACGACAATGCTGGTCCCAGGACATCTTGGGCTACTGGGAAGTGATGGAGCGTTGCCCCCTTGCTGTACAAGGTGCCTTGCTGGGATGCTGAGAGACTCCACTGTGTGAGCAGGAGTGCCACACCAAATAGCCCCCCGTACCCTCAGCTTTAGGGTCCCAAATGTAGGACACATGATTTAAAACTACCTGCAGGTGGTACTTATCTCATCCCTGATATATCCTCAATTACCATCACTGTCACAGACTGGAGAGAAAACTCTCCTCTTCAGTGCAGCGTTGGTGACAGCACAGAACAGGCACCCACCCGTTCCAGTTACACATCTGTCTTGGATTTGGAGTGACTGAAGGGTGAATACATTACCATCCACGTTTGTGGGAGCTGAACATGGTGGCTGAAGTTGCACCGGCTCAACTGGTCGTCTGGATTTTCAAAGCACAGTGTTTTAGAGGAGCAAAACTTTCCTGAGGTCCCAAACCAACCGTAGGGTGCTCTTCCCCTGGAAAATTGCCACCACCATTTCTCTGCATGACTCCTTCTCTCACCAACCTTGGCTACCTGGTCTAACATCTCCCAGATGACTTTTCAATTGACCAATTATTTTTTTGCCCAGCAGGCTGTTGACTCGTGCAAGCATTTTTGCAGAATTACATAGCTTTACGTAACAGAAAAGCTGCACAGGCAAACAGGAGAGGACAAAACAGTCTTCCAGATCACGTCCTTCCCACCCGTTCCCTCCCATACGACAACCCCTCCAGCAGAGCAGCCTGTCACAGTCACTTCCATGAGGTGCAGCTCACCCATCTCTCAACAGCACGGTGGGTCTTTGCACACACAGAGCGACTCGAAGGGGAACACTGCTCGTCTTCGCTAGACCTTGGGCTTGCCCCGGCACGGCATCCTCACCATCGGAGATGGGGATGGGCTTGCTTGGGCAACCCAAGTTTTACTTGCAAGTTTAGTTTTACTGTACTTCCAATTGTAAGTGATGGGAAATTGAGTAAAAATTCTGAGTTCCTGAAACACTGTAAACCTGCCTGAAGCCCATTTAAATAAGGAAACTCAAAACTAAGCCTTCAGAGAAATTTTATATATTTTTTAAAAGATTGAAATTACTTTTTAGACTTGTTATTTCAACCAGCTAGATAGAAACAGTGCCCCGAATGATGAGGATAATGCTTTGATTGACAGATTCTGGAGCTACAAGATTATTCCAAAACCCAAAGGCTGGAATAAACAAAGATTATTCCTTCTACACGGAGAACTCGCAGCCTGGTGGCTTTGACTGTGTCTGAATCCTTGCTCCATCAGAGTGCCTAAATTTAAGAACATTAGGAGCCTATTTGACTTCACAGAGACTATTCAACCGTGCTTAAAACTTGGGCATACGCTTAGATGCCTTGAATAACGGGGAAGGTGTTAGACAAGAAGATCATCTGCAGCAAGAATGAGGGATAACAAAGTTTCTTGTGATGAAAGTTCTACAGGAAAAAGGGATACAGTGCATCGAGACAGCACCGTAGAACAAAAGATTTGTACCAAACATGCTCATATCAAATTGAATTAACTTCTAAGCACAAAATTACAATTGTAATTACAGTTACAAAAGTACAATACAATGCAAACTTAATGAAGAATGGAGCCCAATTAATATACAAATAATGGTGCAAGAACCAGGAGGACTTTTGAAGAAAGAAGGAACTTTCTTCACCCTACTCATGACAATTTTCCACTTTTACCATGAAGTTAATGAAAAAAATCTTTGTGAAGCAACGGAAAACAAAAAGGATCAAAAATTACTTTTTTAAATTCTTTTTTTAAAAAAAAAATCTGCTAGAAGTCCATAAACACCAAGACATCATTAAAAAAACCCAACAGTGTTCTTGAGTATTATCCTTGGAGAGTGTTAACACGAAAGATTCCCAAAGATACTGAACGGAGCATTTGAAAATGAAGAAACGATGAGATGGAAAAGTTCTGGGTGCAGGCAGAGCAAACTCGCAGGATTTACTGTGCGTTAACTGCAAAATCATAAGACAGGCATCCAAAAGAACTTGACATCTGGCACCAAAAGGGGGAGTGTGTGTCAAGGAAAGATTTGTGGGAAGGACTTATTGCCGATGCCAACACACACTCAATTACACTTCTGATAGCCTTGAAAGCGGGGCGCACAACGCCCAGCGACACGCGGAGCTCTGCACGGGAGCACAGACCTCATCCCGATGGAAGAAAATTATGGGAAACTATACATTCTCAGCTTGTATCATTAACTACTATAATCATTTACTGTACACAGCATTATTAAGTATTCCCCCAGGATAAAAGGGGTAAATATATTGCTTAAATATTCAGTGGCTGACTGTAAAATTTCATTCCAGATTAACTGATGAAGATGAAGAAACGCTGCTGAAAACAAACAATTTATCTTCACTACGCACAGCAGATCGCTCCTGGAACAACGCCAGGGGCTATGTGGGTTTGAATTCAATAGCTGCATTAAAAGAAAACTACACCCCTACTACACACCGCGCTGAACATCACTGAATAAACAGTTTGCCGCAGCACCGCTTAAATAATTCAAAAAGGAATTTGGGGTATCAAACATTTTTCTGAAGTATTGTATCTCTTAATGTATTTCAAATACGTGCTTGTTTTGAAAACTTGTATTAAAACCCATGAGATTAAATGGGAAAACAGAACAGTCAGAGACTCAAAACCAACAAAGGACTGATTTCTAGGAGAGGATTTAAGAAAGATTTGTCATCAGTGAGAAAGTCACTTCCAAGGGCACGTATCTTATAATATACACATGCATTTACACTTACTCATCTGCAACCTTGAGGGAGTCCAACTGGCTCTCATAAGCCTGGACAGCATAATTTTCGTACAGACATATGTGCACCGATATATTTGTATAGAGCTATAACAAAGTAATAAATAAGCAGCCTTATTCAACATCAGAAGTTCCATAAACTTTCTCCAATTAGATTTCATTTCCAGCTAGCTTAAACTTAGGATCGGAGTGCTCTGCAAAGTCTGCTTTTGCAGTTTACTTTGAGAGTGTATTTCTCCCATTCTTAGGAAATGTAAATAATTTGAAATATTAAAACCTCACTAAATTTTTAATGGCATGTAACTACAACGATGAGGAGAGGGAACGCAGGTTAAAGACCTTGCTGAATTGGCGGCAGTGCACTGCTGCTGAGGCCCGTCATCCATCATCTCTCAAGAATACCGTTCTGAACTTACACAAGAGGACATTTTAGATGAGATATGAGGAAGAAGTTCCTTGCTGTGGGGCCGGTGAGCCCCCGGCGCAGGTTGCCCCGAGAAGCTGTGGCTGCCCCATCCCTGGAGGTGTTCAAGGCCAGGTTGGACGGGGCTGGGAGCACCCTGGGCTGGGGGGAGGTGTCCCTGCCCAGGGCAGGGGGGGCACTGGGTGGGCTTTAAGGTCCCTTCCAACCCAAACCCTTCTATGGTTCTATGATGTCTGTGTATCTGCATAAAATCAGTTCTTTCAAATGAAGATCTAACAATTGTGTTCATTCATGCTCCTTAATTGCATTGCTCAGTAGCCTCACCGTAGCTTCTAGCAGAACAGAGCAATCACTTCTGGTAAAACTTCAGGAGACCTCCTATGAAACCCGATGAGACTAACTCTGTGCCTACGGCGGCAAATCATGCAGCAGCAGAAGAGTGTATCCATAAGCGGAGAGGCTGGCGCCCAAGACCCAGTGCCCACTCTGTGAGGATTCCAGGGGCTGTCACTCCAGAGAGTTAGAGCAGAACTAGTCCGTGAGAACCACACGCCCAGGAGCGGCTGGAGAACAGGGGATGGGCGCCGGGAGCATGCCTCCTCAATAAACATCCTGCCAAAGGAGCTCAGTCCACCTCCTTAAAGACTGTAACGGGAAGCATACTGAACTCCACTAAACAGGGACGACTGGAAGAATGGCTGTAAAAGCATCCTTCTGGTTCACGTGACCGTGCTAATGTACACAGCACCCCCTCACAGGACAGACGCTCTTCTGCTCCGTGACTTATATTGGACAGTCCAGGATGCAATCTGCAGAGTAAAGCTAAAACTCAGAGAAGGTGCCAAAAGTCACAGGAAGCAGCATTTACTCACGACATGGTGCTACAGAAAATCAGAGTGAAGCAATGGCTCCAAGGACTGAAAAGCGCACGTTCGGTGCTGGCGCTCAGGTATCTCCAGCGACCAGGCACTGAAGTCTGAAGGACACCAGTTCCCAGAACCCTTCTCAAAAACACTCCAGTGACAGATTCTAGAAGTAATAGTTCAGTTGCCTCAGTTCAAGGCCAAGCTCACCAGTTCTTACGCTAAGTTAGATATTCTTACGCTAAGTTAAAACATTAAATAAAAAACATCTAAAAGAATGATGAAAAACTATTAAAACTCCATGCAGTTGCACTAGCAGATAATCTTAAATTTGGGGAAGTCAAAAGTCTTCCAGTATGCACCGTACAGCAACAACGCCAGCTGCCCCATATTTAATAACAGCATACAACATCATTTCTTTCCCAGGACTTAAAAAAAAACAAAAGGGGGGGGGGTGAGGGGGAGATTTTTAGAGCCATATTAATTTATAGCCAGTCTTGCTTTAGTATTTTCAGGGAAAGTTTAGCTACGAAGGGATATAAACAAGGTGTTTGAGGAAGGTCTCTCATAAGCATCTCCCAGCCAGAAACAAATCCAAGTACCCACCACGATCTCATCTCCAAACTCATTTCTTTTCTGGTCTAAGCGTGTGAAGCAAAGACATTCTTCAGACCTGGGTTGTCCTCACCTTTGCAGGGGTGATTTGTACTAAGAGATACTATTTACTATGGACATTTGGAAAGATGAAAGTTCAGACATGTAATTGAGCAAGCATAATTAAATGAGAAGTCTTTGATTTTCTCCCAGCTATCACTGGTATTCTAGACTCTTTCTACAAGCATAGAAAGCATAGCATTCTCTTACTGCACCTGGGGAGGAATAACCCCAGGCATCAGTACAGGGTAGGGGCGACCTCCTGGAGAGCAGCTCTGTGGAAAGGGACCTGGGAGTCCTGGGGGACAACAGGATGCCCGTGACCCAGCAGTGTGCCCTGGCGGCCAGGAGGGCCAATGGCATCCTGGGGTGCATCAAAAGGAGTGTGGCCAGCAGGTCGAGGGAGGTCATCCTCCCCCTCTGCTCTGCCCTGGTGAGGCCGCATCTGGAATACTGCGTCCAGTTCTGGGCTCCCCAGTTCAAGAAGGACAGGGAACTGCTGGAGAGGGTCCAGCAAAGGGCTACAAAGATGATGAGGGGATTGGAACATCTTTCATATAGGAAAGGCTGAGGGATTTGGGTCTCTTTAGTCTGGAGAAAAGAAGATTGAGGGGGGATCTTGTTAATGCTTTCAAATACCTGAAGGGAGGATGCCAGGGGGATGGGAGCAGTCTTTTTTCAGTGGTGCCCATTGATAGGACGAGGGGTAACGGGCACAAACTTGAACATAGGAAGTTCCATCTTAACATGAGGAGGAACTTCTTTACTTTGAGGGTGGTGGAGCACTGGCACAGGCTGCCCAGAGAGGTTGTGGAGTCTCCCACTCTGGAGACATTCCAAACCCGCCTGGACGCTGTCCTGTGCAGCCTGTTGTAGGCGACCCTGCTCTGGCGGGGGGGTTGGACTGGATGATCTCCAGAGGTCCCTTCCAACCCTGACCATTCTGTGATTCCGTGATTCTGTGAAGCGCCGAGTTGCCTTGCAATCAAGGCAGCACATGCCAAACCTTTACTGCGCCTGGCTTGAGCAGCCTGAACGGAGATGCCCGGGCGCAGCAGCCCTCCAGGGCAGGATTGCTGCCGGTTCCTGCAAGAATTGTCAAGGCACTAATCACCACGGTGTTCGCTCTTCTGCACCTTTTGCAACGAGGTGACCAAGGCACCGACGGCAGCGGCGAACAAACCTGAGCACTCCTTAAACAGGGCGTACGACAGGTCAGTCTTGTGTCCTGTAACACTTCTAGGGACAGCCTCCCATTGTGAAGATGGGAAAAACGCTGGTTTTTTTGGTCTTGAACCCTGAAAGCTCATGAAAGACCTCCTCAGGGCAGAGATCTAAATTTTATGACAACACCTGAGGATTTGTGTGGGGTCTGCATGACCTGGCAGAGTGCACACTCGTTAGGGACTGCTAAATACTTTCGCAGAATATGAAGAATACATCCTACTCTTATCTCTTGTTTTTTAACACCTCTTTTCTTGAGAAGAGGATGGCAAATAATATTCACGTGAGCTAAACAAGACTGGAAACTGCACAGAAGTATTCCCAAGTCCGCTACAGCATCGTTCGCTGTGCAGAAAGTTTCTTGTGCCTTTCGCCCTATACACAGCTTCATGTCGTATTCCCTGTTCAAGACCATGCTCCAGTAACATGCAAGAGTTCTCCTTTAGATTATGTTTACCTATACACATTTTACAAAATCCTAGCTTTTTTCGGGCTAACTTTCATCATGACTTCTCTTGAGATAAAAGCATTCTAAGATTATTTTTAAACCTTTGTCCATACGTTGCAACCAGAGCAATAACTGTCTCTGAAAAATACCTTTAACTGCTTTAATCCCTATTGTCTTACAGTCCTTGATTTCGACTCCTTTGACTAACCCAAGATCAATAATACTCGGGCCAGACTAGTTTTGAGTCTACATGATAAAAATAGGTAATAAACTGCTACTGGTTAAAGAGGACGCGCAGTGCGCAGGTCAGCGCCGGGTCCCAGGGAGCCGTCCCGCCTGTGTCCCGCAGCCGTGTTCCACGCGTGCCTCCTCCTCGGCTCTCGCCATCGGGCCACTGCACCCTATCGATCTTCTTTAAGAATAATAAATTTCGAGACAACACAGCGCGAGCTGACTAAAGCTCTTTAATTACATCACCGCTGAAAGGAAATCATTGATCAGCAGCATTATGGGAGCATCAACTGCCCCCAAACCAGATCAAAGCCGGTGAGACGGCGGCGAAGCTGCCCCGTTTGGGACTCTTGCCCATGGACAAGCGAGAGAACCTCGGCTAACGCGTGCCGCTTGCTCCGGGTCTGAAGCTCTCCCTGGCAGGCATCATGCTCTAAGCGTGGTTTTTGATTACACTAATTAAATATAATATTATCAACAGATCTTCATATTGATCCCTAAACCCCCCTTCTAAACAGAAAATTAACAGCTCTGAGGGAGGGCCGTAGAGGCTAACAGGTACGTTTAACGGGTTTAATCCTACATCAGCTTTCTCTGGGTTATATTTCCTAAAAGTACTATTGATTTCTTACTACAGCAAATGCAGAAATTTAATAATTTCCTTCATTACAGGAACATTAGCTACTTTGTTACCAGCTAAATAAATAAAAACATAGACGGCAGCACACCTCCACTTTTTTAACCAAGACTAACAAAAATATTAAAGAAGCTTAAATGAGTAGTGAAGTTGGGGGTTGATTTTAGACCTACTTTAATAAAAAATCCCTTATTGTGTAAGCATAAGGAAACATTGATCTTGATATAAAGTAAAAAGTTTCTTTTCATCAACTAGTGACTAGTTTAAATATGACTATCTGCATATAGCATATACTCCCATACGCACATTTCACGTACACGATAAAGAAAAATGAGCAAATACTGACAACATTATAATAAAAAGGATAAGTATTTTGGTTTTTTTTATTTTTGTTAAAGTTTACAGTGCAATGTGGACGTTTCCTATTACCAGCAGCAATTACACACGAATCAAATCATAAGTGAGTATATAATCCCCCAACTTTGTCCTCTAAAAACTCATTTAGCGTTATTACTTCTCTCTGGCGCTAACAGGCACGCGCTGCCCCCACGCCACGTCTCTCCCTCATTCATTCCCTATTCCCTCAGGTGGTTCTCCTCGCTAATGCCCAAATGGCATCAACCTGTTGTTTAGCACATCCATGAAAAGGCGAGCCTGCTGGCTAATTTACCAAGGGATTAAAGCCCTGAAACCACTTCAATCTGTTACTCTGTCTGGGAGTAAAAGCCCTGCCCCTGACAGCCAGGCTGCCAAGCCACAGGGAGAAAAAAAAACAAACCCAAACCTCATTTTAAGAAAGAAAAATTCAAAGTGGGGGCCGTTTAAAGCAATGCCTGCACATGCCAAATACGTCAGGTGTGGCTGCACGTGTTTGCAGCCTCAAAGCTGAAAAATGGGGAAATATCAAGTGCTGTGAGAGTACTGCGGGGATTTTTGTGTTTAAATAGGCTGATAGCGTAGTCGTTAGCACAGCCTGACACGCCGATAACGTAAACCATGTTAGGTTGACTGCAGCGGATATTGAGAGTTCTGCACATCCCTAGTTATTTCACCTAATTTTTAAAAAAATTTTGCATTCATCTGCAAACCCGTTGGGTTTATTTCCATGCCCGTGTCCTGCGGGGACAAGGGCCGCACCGCTATTCCTCTGGCGACAGTCGCTAAAGCCCCATTCCCAAAGGACGTTACGATTATAAACCGCTATACTGGACACCCACGGGAACGTTAAACTACCAAAATTAATAGTATTTGTCAGTCTTTGTAGGAGCGGGGCTGTCAGCGAGGGCGGGGGCTGTCTCCACGTCTGTAAAAGCAGCTCCGAGGCTGCACCTCCACCTTCTGATGGAGCACCTCAACAAACACCTGAGGGCAGGATCCAGCCCACGCCGACTCCAAGTCTTTTCCACGTTCTTCCTCTACCCTCACGACTTGAATAAACAACAAAGCCATCATTTTTTAACGCTTTTTAAAAAGCAAGCGCGGTGATTCATAACTATTTCATAATTAAAATTTTATGGCAAATAGATACAGCCATCAGTCATCCAGTCTGGTACATCCCAAAAAAGTGAGATTTCAATTTATAAGCCCATGCTGTACTGGATGAACTAAAGTATAAAATCACATTTCAAGGGAGCTATTGACGGCGGAAAGCAAAAGTTGGGTTTTTTTTTATTATTATTATTTTTTAAATCACATACAGTGCAGATTATGATTTTTTTTTTTCGCATCACAGCAGCTCCATGCAGTGACTGGTATTTAAAAAGGAAAAGAAATATTATCCTTTCTTCTTCCAGTGCTATACTAACAACGTTAGGTAGTATCCCTGGTACTTCCCAATGCCAAGAATACAGATTTTCTGGAATTACAAAATGCCAGAAAAAAACCCTGCATGTCAGTGCCAGCGGTTTCACAGACAATGAAAGGCTGTGAATTGGTGTTTGTAAGATATGCACATTCAGATATGAATAACATGATAGCATGCCGCTCTGGATCCCATTTCAATCAATGTTATTATAGAGAGAACACGGAATTCTCTGACTCGCAATGAATATAGCGAAATTGGAGGTCTAGTACACACACACACACACGTTTATGGGTTTCCAAAATTTGTACTGAGCATCTGGGTTCTCACGAGCTGTAGAATCCATCACTGATACGGACTGCTCAAAACGTGCCTCAGGATGAGCTTACCTGTGTAACATCCACAGCCAGCTCATTTTAGTTGGAATGGAGGTAAGCGTTTGCAAATCAGGTTTACAGGTACACATTTTCCTCACTTTGCGGGATCTGTAAAACCTGCTCTTTTAGTATAATCTTTCTTTTTCTACTTTTATTTACTAGGACATTATTTGTTTAGAAATACGTTAAACTCAAATGTTCTAAATAACTGAATGTGTTCTAGTACACGCTTTTAAAAGGACCTTTTTCTTAATCTCATAAATATTCCACATCGCCTGGGAAATAGCCTTCTGTTGGAACATACCCAGCTATTCAACTGGTTTTGTTCTACAAAATGTTCTGGTTTGCCATGCAGTGCATGCTACGTGGCTTTCCAAGAAACACCTATTTTTAAGATATAAGCTGACATCGCATTCCACATATTTCTGCACGTACCCTAGTGCCAGGTGACAGCAGTTCTCTGTAAGAATATTTAAGGATTCCCAAAACTCTTTGCAACTACAATACTGGCTGTCAACATTTCAGATTATTATCCACTTCTAAGATGCAAAAATATCTTGTGACTTGGATGAAAAGGTTAGCGTAAGTTTTCCAGTCAAAATTTCTGCTTGGAAAAATAATCGGCTTGTATTTTCATAAAAATAAAAGAAAAAGAAAAAGAAGAAAAAAACCCAAAAGAGCTAAACATTAGACTTGCTGCTTCAACAAACTATTATTACATGCTTCACCAGTCCATTAAAGAAAGTAATTTAATCAGTTTGTATTTTCTCAGTAAAATCTCATTCAGAGAAATTTTATTGCCAGCTATCTAAATAGTAAATACTTATTATCCTCTCAAAATGAGTTTTCACTTGCCAAGGGCAAACCCATTGCTGTTATTGTAGTGCTCTGTCAGAGAAACAAGAAGTTAAAAAGGTTATAAAGATACCATTAACGTCATGGGACTGTCTTGTCAGGACTCAAAAGTGCTTAGTAATTGAGGGTTTTATTCAAAGTGTATTAGCACCCGTATAAACGGCACCGCTAATATGATGCTTTAGGCTTTATTTTGTTGCAGCCCTGCATAATCACCTACAAACAGCTGAATACTGTAAATTTATCTGCTGAAGAGCACCGCACATTTTATCATCTGTTTCTAGGCTGAGTCTTCAAATAAAACGTCAATAACGTACAGCTTAAAGGCACAGACGAGGTGCAGGCAGCCAGGGCCACCAAGCAAGCTCTAATGACAACTAATTGGGGCCGGCAACGCATCCGCTGCGCCGAAACACCACGCAGGGGACGGGCAGGCGCGGCGGCTTCATTCAGAAAAGTGCATTTCTCGCCACTAAAAATGCCAGGAATAAGGCTGTTCAATAAGCTTTTAAAAAGTCTTTCTGTACAGACACACCGCAGCAGAACCCTGGAACCACTACAGCCCAAAAAATAATATTCCTTAATTAGCTTGGTAGGTTATTGCAGTGCCGCAGAGCCACTGCCGTAGCGTCCCCGGGAGCAGGGAAGCTCCCCTGTGCCTGCAGCCCCCGCTTCTGCGGCTTCGGGTCACTCTGCCACTCGATTCCACCAGCTCACGGGTTTGCCACCGCCTCAGTAGGGATTTTGGTGGCAAACTTGATTATAATTTATCTCAAACAGACCCCCAAAAGGGACTATGGGAGAGCTGGGGAGGGACTCTGGATCAGGGAGGGGAGCCACAGGACGAGGGGGACCAGTTTTAAACTGGAAGAAGAAAGATTTAGATGAGATCTGAGGAAGAAATTCCTTGCTGTGCGGGTGGTGAGCCCCTGGCGCAGGTTGCCCCGAGAAGCTGTGGCTGCCCCATCCCTGGAGGTGTTCAAGGCCAGGTTGGACTTGGAGCACCCTGAGCTGGGGGGAGGTGTCCCTGCCCAGGGCAGGGGGGTGGAACGAGATGATCTTCAAGGTCCCTTCCAACCCAAACCATTCTGGGATTCTATGTTATACTTCTATGTGAACACATGGAGAGTCACATTTCTGGTTTAGGTTGCAACAACGTCTACGATAGGGTTTTCAGAATGTATGTTAATGACTACAGGCATTTTACAAAATACATATATTTAATGCATACATTAAAAATGAATAGGTTTAATTTTTAATTTTCATACTTTAAGCATAATATGTTTTAATAAAGTAACATTATGTGAATTCTGTACTTTAACAATAGCTACGAAAAAGATGCTTATTGTAATGAAAACTGAAAGTGCATGTAAACTGAAAAATGGGTGAGAAAGTGGAGAAAAAAACCAACAAAAACTTTGCAGTTCCAATCTCATCCCTCCTCAGATAGCAGTACTACTGTATCCACAATGTCCTTAACCTTCCCATCTTCAGCCAGAAAGCCTGGTGTACAAGAAAAATAAGTTGAGCAGCGAATTTGTTTCTGATGTGTCCACTACAGACAGAGAGAAGGGTGTGGGGGACTCTTCAATGGTCATAGCAACTCAAAGCAGACGTATGGCACAAGCTGAAATTCTAGGCGCTAGAAAAGGCAAGAAAACAAGCACCTCTCGTCTTCTGCCATGCTGTAACAACCAAAAACCGTATTTCAGCGTGGCAGGACATGCTTTAAAGTCCATCCTTTCATGGACTGGGCTCCACCACCTGCCAGGCAGAACCGCCAAACGCCCTTTGACTTTTACTTGCACAGAAGTCCCATCGACAGAAGTATACGTATGGTACAGCAGGGACAACAATGTCACCAGGGGTTCTACAAGGCTGGCTAGAAATGCCAGGCTGGAACGGGCAAACCAACATGTCAACTCCACATCAAACATCTGGACAAGGTGTTTTCAATCAAGAGTTGACCCATCAGTACATACGAAAGGCTTTGCTGGAGCAAAGGAGCACGGGCTATTCCCAAGTTCTTATTTACAGCTAAAGGAAAAAAAATACATTCCCTTAGTGAAACACTTGCCACCGTCACTACTGAAGTCTAAGTTGGTCAGTCAGAGGTTTACTGGGAGACGACATCAGTTCTGCGTATCATTCATAACTATCCTGATTCTTTCCCTGAAGTCTAGAGGTTTCCTTTGCCCGGCATGCAACACTGAAAGAAAGACTTTCAGATTTTCTTCAGGAGCAGAGGACACTACACCATCAGCTTCAGCAGATCTAATGTGACCAGTTTTGAAACATTGACAATAGATTTTGATAAAGGCGGGAGTTTCAGAGGAGTAGGCAGGAAAAGAAGGAAGACACGGGAAAGGGAAGTACCGCAGGGTTCCCTACGCAGTGAGTGAACGATGACTGTGGTGAAATTCGTGTTTCATGGAAAATAATTCGACCATCACCCACAGGAAATAATTGCATTTCTATAACGTAGCCCGGGATGAACAACTTAATGTATTGTAGGATGATGACAGCACAATGTCCTGTTAAGATTATTTGACTGTTAGATCCTGTTTATTGTAACTTCACTGAACTGACTATTGGGGCTAAAATTTGACATGCGTAGGTGTGCTTCAGTTGAGCTTGCTGGGGTTATTTTACTCTGTTTGGCTTTGAGGAGGGAGGTAAATTATGCATAACTGTTTCTGAAGATAGAGAAAAGGACAGATGTTTTGTCTACGTAAAACATGTCGGGGATCTTCTCTTTAAGGAGCTCTACAGCCCCCAACATTTCCAAAAGCAGCTGGGATGCAACACATTCCTGCGAAACTATGCCCAAGTTTGCTCAAGCTGTTGCCCGATGAAAAAGAGATTACTGGTGACATACGCAAACCGCCACAGCTAAATTCCCTCAGATTTCTTCTCTGAGGAGGCTTAAGCCCAGAATTGAAAAATGAAGCTGAACTTTCTGTAGGGTTTAACCAAACTGGGCCAGGCTGGACACAAAAGCTGCGAGGAAGGGGCGCTTCTCCAAAGCCTTTCAAGTCTGGTCTCTGCCCCAGCGAAATTCTTGAAGTGGGAGATCTAGACCAGGTAAAACGAGGTGGACATTAAGACAAACCACTGGTCAGAATACACTATGAAACTGTTAGCACGGACACCAATTCTTGCTGTTCTGCATACTCTGCTGCTTGCGGTTGCCCAAACCTTTCCCTCTTCCATGTCTTCCCCTTCACGTACCTTTTAGCTGCTTTGTACTATTCCCCTCTTCCACAACTTATTTCCTTATTTCCTAGTTTTAACCACTCTTCAGAGCAGAAAATCCAGAAACAAAGTGTTACCGCAAGGTAGGAGTATCACTCTTACTCCAAGGGAGCCAAAACCAGAGCCGCAGATGGGAATATCAGTGTGAGTGAGAAGAACAGAAACAATTTCCAGGATGAAATTCTGCTGCCTATTTCCAAAAAGCAACTGCTCATATTTCATATTGACACACTAATTAATAGAAACACTGCTAAGAATACCACTTTGAGCACTGCACTTTGATTGCAATAAGCTACTAGGCATAGGTTCAACTATTACCAGTTTCAGCGCAAGTTCTTTCTATTAAAAACCCTTGATAACATAAGCAAATACAGTCATGGCCGCCTTCCCCCTCTGCTCCAGTGTTGTATAAATACATAATAACATACCTGACACTTTATTTAATCTCAGCTGACTACAGTTAACGACCCTCAGCCTGAATGGAGCTCTGCGCTCGGCTGCTCAGCTCATGCAGGACCAGTTCTTGGTTTCAAATACTTTTTCTTTTACAACGCAAATGAGAATAACCCTCGTTTCATAAAGAACTCAGAAATCCATGACAGAGTCTTCCCTTCATGTTCTCTTGCCTTGAGTTGGTAGCGATGGAATCAGGATTGCTCAAAGAGGCTCACCATTATAAAATCATTAACATTTTTCAGAGAAGACTCTCCAAGGGCTTAAAATCAACAGTGTAAAATGCTCAAAACCTTTAAGACAATACTCTGATTAAATTGTTTCATTGGGTATTTTAACAACATAAGGGGATACACGATGGCTGAAACAAAGAAGCCTGCCCACGAATCTTAAATAATAAATTACACTGTAGCCATAAAGAAGAGCAATAGAAAGGGAATTAAAGGGAGGATCTGACATAAGAGCATACAACTTGATTGTTCGCGTTCGCTGTGTTTTGAAATACGTTTTTTTTCTTGCTAGGGTAATCAATACAAGTGATATGGCAAAGGACACAAGTTTTCATTACTCTTGCCTTTTATTAACGACACCGTTTTGCCCTTTCCCATGTATCACAGTGCAATTCTTTAATAGGCTTTAATAAGACACAGCTGAAACTATTGTCTGCAAATCTAATTCAGAATGAACTTCCCTTGCTTTTGCATATTGATTTGCATTTGGAAGAGTGTTAAATGAAAGCCTAACTTTTCATTTTAAAAATGAACGCTGGAGAAATACATCTATATCTCTGTCTGTGTATATGTGTATATATATGGTTTGTATCTGCCAATACGCTGTTCAAGTAAATAATAAACACTGTCTTTACCATTTTGTCATTTAACTGTTCTTAAAAAGCATCCGGGGTGATGTTTTAACCGGCATCTCCGTCTCTTTCTCCCTTTCACACTCTTTGGTTTAGGATCAAAAGAAGATTTCTGGTGCTTGTTCAGGTCTCCCTACACAGCTGAACACCAGACAAGGAATTAGGAGTTTTGAATGCTACAGGCAAATATAGCTCTAGGCAGTTACTGCAAGTTTATTCATCCCATATTTGGGAGATTTTTTTTTTTAATAAACTCTCTGAATGCACTCTTCAGTTGTTATTACACAAAGCTCTCAGAGTAGACCACGCGAAGCTTCTAGCTAGCAGGTACTTTTTTTCAAAGGGAAAATTTGCCTTTAGATAAAATTATTAATACATATGATATACTACTTGAAGTAGTTGAGAGACTGGAGCTGCATTCAGCCTTTGAAACAATTCTTCTGAACGAGTTAGCTAGGATGCTGTTAGAGCGTAAAAGTGCGCTTCGTTGCCAGGACGGCAGTATCCCACCACAGACAGAACATAGTGACCCCCCAACCCTCTTCTAAGTCTGTTCTGGTTCTAATTCCTGTTATCAGTTTGGTATGATTAGGCATGTTACTGCCTAATTCGGCATGTACGGAAGCAACTCCACTAGTCTATAGAAAGAGTCGGATTATCTCTTCTGTGAACAAAATATTTTTTTCCCCACACCTCTGACACATTTTTATATTTTTCTCCAAGTACATCCTCATGCTTTTCCGTGTAAAATTAAAACCATCAAGAAGTTCTGCTATCTACAGGTGGCAGCATCCGATGAACGCAAGTAGTGTTAGCTGTGAATTGTGAAGAGCGCAGAGCACGGCTTCTACCCTGCCCCTCAGAAAAGCCGCAATACAGACCGGTGACCTAGAAACGAAGTGAAACATCGGATAAAGTTCCTGGTTGTACTTCAAATATCCAAGCGATCCAGAAGGAGCATTACCATTTAAAATAGACATACAACACGTATGCTTTTTACATCTCTGGAAAAAAAATAAATTGTCTTGTTGAGAATGGAAAACAATGTTGTCTCCAAAGACTGCATTTTCAGAATGTTACATGTTCAAAACCGGCAGTTTCTCAAAATACTGAGAAAGCACGGACTGTTGAAGGTCTCTGTTTTCCAAGAAATGAAGGGAATACTCGATCTACCCTTTTGTACAGAGCCCACATGAATTACATTTTAAAGAGCAATTTAAAAAAAAAAAAAATTTAGCTATCTAAAACTGAAAAAACCTCTCACAAGAATAGCACTTATAGTATTTTAAGAGATAAAGCCATCTTATTATTACAGAAGACGGCTTTTCAAGAGCATTCTTGTAGGCAGAAAATAGTGTCACATAAAATCCTGTCGAAATAACAAAAGTAACCAAACACTCTCCCATTTTTTAAAATACAGATATTAAAGTTTCATAAAACCAAGATGTATGAACAAAACAAAAGAAAAACAGTAATGCCTATTTTTATAGAAATTCTTACTGGTAGTCTCATAAGTATGAGAATTTCTCTGAAGCCACACCAAAGATCCTATTAAATGACACGGTCATCCTTATAAAAAGCCTAACACAACCACACCACTGGGGAAAAAAAGAGTCTTTGCAAAACATTCACCACTATATTTTAAGATTTATTCAGTCAACACCTCATAATCATCTCTAAATCTAATGGGACACAAACGCATTTCATCACAGATGAAAATCTTCAGCGACTGCTAAAATGAAAATCAAAAAATTATTACAATCCAGTAGTTTGGCTTGCAGCATGCATTAATCAGAAATCATAATAAATCCACATGCTTCTTCAGACAGCACATTAGTCACACAGTTTTGTACGATAATGACATTGACTAATGGGCTCAGAGTTAGAAGGGTCAATCATAAACTCATCAAATGCTTCATTTAATTTCTTAATTTGGACAAACACAATTTGTTTATGGGAAAGATATCAGGTGTTCTTGAATGAATAATGGCTATGAAACCAAACTCCATTAATCAGCGCTTGATTACAAATGACTCAGAGATTGTTTGTTCTAATTTCATTCATTTGGGTCAACAAAGAAAACATGAGCAAACGAAAGCACTTGGAGAAAATGGCACACTTAGTTCTCCGTATTTAATAAAGTTGTCATAAATATTCTTTCCATAACTGTAAAACAAGAATTTTATTACCCATATTAAATACTATTCTTGGTTCAAGTGAAAAAAATAATATATATGATTACAAGAAGATCATGTAGGCACAAAAGATCTTCAGGTGCTGGACGACTGTACTGAATTCAGAGCAACGTGCTCGTATTTCAGATTTTCCTGAGAGGCTGAATGTGAAAAGCACAAAAATGGCAGGTTTTGATTTTCACGCGCTGTGAAATATTTCAAGAAAATGGTGGAAATTAACATCTTCAACAAGCAGACAAGTGAGCTTAGCCGAACCGACGGGGAACACGGAGGAAAAAAGGGCCGTGGACCTGTGCATACCAAGATTCACAAATCCCTGCTGCCTTTTCCAGGCTTTAAGATTTTTAAACCCAGCCGGTATTTCTGCGTGCCATTAGTGTTCAGGAATGACTCGGCATGTTGTTACTGCGCAGAAGAACAAAAGAAGTTTTTCAAAGTTTGTTTGTGAGAACTGGGGCTGCATTCAGGAGGAGCCGTCACCAACATCGTTAAGGACACCACGCTCAGTTCGAACTGTTCGCTGCCCACCAACTTCAGCCACGCATATAAGATGGAATCTCACCTGCTCATAAGGATGGGATCTCACCCACCCACAATGATGGGATCTGACCCACCCACAATGATGGGATCTGACCCACCCACAATGATGGGATCTGACCCACCCACAATGATGGGATCTGACCCACCCACAATGATGGGATCTGACCCACCCACAATGATGGGATCTGACCCACCCACAATGATGGGATCTGACCCACCCACAATGATGGGATCTGACCCACCCACAATGATGGGATCTGACCCACCCACAATGATGGGATCTGACCCACCCACAATGATGGGATCTGACCCACCCACAATGATGGGATCTGACCCACCCACAATGATGGGATCTGACCCACCCACAATGATGGGATCTGACCCACCCACAATGATGGGATCTGACCCACCCACAATGATGGGATCTGACCCACCCACAATGATGGGATCTGACCCACCCACAATGATGGGATCTGACCCACCCACAATGATGGGATCTGACCCACCCACAATGATGGGATCTGACCCACCCACAATGATGGGATCTGACCCACCCACAATGATGGGATCTGACCCACCCACAATGATGGGATCTGACCCACCCACAATGATGGGATCTGACCCACCCACAATGATGGGATCTGACCCACCCACAATGATGGGATCTGACCCACCCACAATGATGGGATCTGACCCACCCACAATGATGGGATCTGACCCACCCACAATGATGGGATCTGACCCACCCACAATGATGGGATCTGACCCACCCACAATGATGGGATCTGACCCACCCACAATGATGGGATCTGACCCACCCACAATGATGGGATCTGACCCACCCACAATGATGGGATCTGACCCACCCACAATGATGGGATCTGACCCACCCACAATGATGGGATCTGACCCACCCACAATGATGGGATCTGACCCACCCACAATGATGGGATCTGACCCACCCACAATGATGGGATCTGACCCACCCACAATGATGGGATCTGACCCACCCACAATGATGGGATCTGACCCACCCACAATGATGGGATCTGACCCACCCACAATGATGGGATCTGACCCACCCACAATGATGGGATCTGACCCACCCACAATGATGGGATCTGACCCACCCACAATGATGGGATCTGACCCACCCACAATGATGGGATCTGACCCGCACACAATGATGGGATCTGACCCACACACAATGATGGGATCTGACCCGCACACAATGATGGGATCTCACCTTGCTGCTCCTGCCGACCCCCCCAGGTGAGCCAGTGTGCTGCTCCGTCTGCCTTGTAGTCCCAAGCTCTCACACGACCGCTCCCCCAGCTCAGGCCGGTCCCCGGACCCTTGGGGCTGCACTGGTGTCCCAGTCTGAACCACAGCGTGCAGACCCTTCCAAGCACACAAACTTTCCAGCAGCGCTCCTAACTGTACCTTGCAGCACGGAGGAGTAGTATAAGAGGAGATTTCCTCTGATGACCTCCAACATCGCAAGACCATCTCTTGGCAGAGACGCCTTTGGGTTCCTCTGCTCTGTGCAAACCAAACAAGTTGTCTAAACCCTCTAAAGGCCAACTCAGCGAAGCACCCGGGAGGTTTGGCTGGCAGGCAGCAGGCACCAGTGATACTCAAAGCCGCTTAAAGCAAGACTGTTGGATGTAAAGGCATTCTGTTCCAGTTGGGATTTTGAGACAGAATGGGCTGCACTGTGCAGCATCAATATGAATTCCATCAATACCTGGCTCTTAAACTTACAGTATTTTGTGCAGTAGCACCAATAAACAGAAAGATTCCTCTATGATTAGAAATCTGCCTTTTCCTGTGAGTATATACTTAAATACAATAATGATAATTGATTCTGTATCTGCAGTTCAGGTACCTTTGCTTCACACCCAGCAAGGTGTATTTCTGGACAACCCTGAAGCTCTCTTCCAGTTGAAAAAGAACAGCAGATAGGGCACTAATTACTCATTACAACTTCTAATCTCAGTCTGGAGCTAAGGAGGAAACGAGGGTGACCTGGTCACGCATGGGACCGCGTTCGGGGACACGGGCACATCCCTGCCCCATCCCTGTCCCTGACCCTTGGCAAGTCCCCGAAACTCCCCGAAACAGCTGCCCTACCTCAAAAGGGCACTGTGACCTAAACCCCACTGAGAGATAGGCAGTGTTTCTCTATTAAGTGACAGGCGCCTCGGAGATGCCTACCAGCTGGAGGACAAGCAAGGCCTCCCGTCATTACCTCCGCACTCGAAAACCTGCGGCAGCAAGGACATTTTATCCCTTTTCCACTCGGGTCTCCCTTCAGCACCCGGGGTGGAGGATCCTGGCACACTTCACCTCGGGAAATTAGACGGAGAGGCCCTAAACATTTAAACAGGCGACTCGTGCCCAGCGGCCCGAGCCAGCGCTGCTGAGCAGATCGAGCACTTTAAAGCCCTTTTCTGGGCATCCGTGCTATAAAATCCAGCCAAACGCTCTCCAGTTTCACTTGCAGAAAATCTAAACTGAAGGGTGGTAAAGATCCAACGATTTACAGGGTATACTGTCATAAGATATCTTCGGGGCACGCATTCTGGCTAATGCTTTAATTAAGACCACAGACCAAAGCAGGCACCTATACAGAGAAGACGGTGCAACAGATCGGGTGAAATATAAGAAATAAATATTTTGCTATCAATATTAAGACATAGCTTTTCCCCAAAGGCATGCTGAAACAGAAACCAGCCACACAGCCACATATGGTTTCAGCAGCCAAAACAGCATATAATTAAATTACTGGGCAAAGTTGCTAAATATGAATTGATATAAAACTTAAGCTAACTGAAAAATTGTCTTTGACTTAAGATCAATAGCAGGACTGAAAGATTCATCTGCACGTAATTAGCACACATATTTGCATCAAAATCATGTATACCATATGCTACAATGTTACTGAAAACCCATTAGTTATAATGTAAGCCCGAGATACTTTTGTTTCTCGGTAGCACAAAAAACAGGTCTCAGATAAAAATCTAACAAAAAAATAGAAATTCTAAAAGCTTCAGAATTATTTATAAAGGCAATAAATGTTCATTAACTAATAAAGTTACTGTAAAGTCTACTTGTAGGCTCCGTTTTACATAATGGCACCTCTACATTCGCACCTACTTATTGGCTTCTTAAACTAGAAAAAATACGCATTCGACAAAAAAGGTTCAAAGCATTTTTTTTTAACCTCTTGTAAGAACCTAAAAGAGGTTCATGAAGTGAATGGCTTTTAGATACCAATACAATGGTATTATAAATTGCAAAAGTGAATTATTTTGTTTCAAACACATTTCCTTCTCTACGAAATTTGTTTAACTAAAATTCTGTATTTTTTCCGCAATCATGAAAATGAAGTTGAATTAATTATTGAAGTAATTATTGATTAATCAAGTGTTTGCTTTGCTCAGCAATGACACAAAACAGCTGCACTTCAAAATCACATACTCTGTAAGGACAAGACCATTAATATGTTAAAAAATAATTACGTGGGGCAATGACTCTTTTTTATATAGCTGTGGCTTTGCATGCAGAAAGTATTATTTTTTCAGTACTCTAATGAGATTATGTAGCTTTGCCAACAAATCAGGAGCAAGTAGTGTATGAAGAAATGTATTTAACGTCCAGCAGGATAAGCACTTGTGCATGGCTACGAAGCTCATTGGTGTCGACTGTCCAGGGGAGTTCAAATACTTTCTGCATCTTTCTGAAATTCAGTCTTAAAATACCTGCAATTCTCATAAACCACACAATATAAAAATTAGCTACCAGAAATTTATTCCAACATACATTTTCTTGATTTTTTCTAAAATCTTTTAATTCTTATATTGCTCAGTTTGTTCGAATGTGCTCCTTCTGTCGATGCTGTCAACTAAATGGTTTTTGACACGGAAATGTGCTGAGCAGGGATCCGCAGCTGACCTAGAAACTGGGTTCACTAAGTCCATAATTAGATGAGTTTCCTAAATTAGCTAGTTTACAAGAATAGGATAAAATCTTCCATCTTCAAATATGTACCTACAGCAGAGGGTTCACATACTATGAAAACTTGCGAGAAATCACTCTGAACTGAGGATGTGCATCTGCCACAGCGATACTGTCTGAGCAGAACTCTGCAGATGAAAACAAAAAAATTAAGCATTTCACCAATCGGTTCACCGATTGTGAACTAATCTGTAGAGCATGGGGACAGGATCAGAGGTGGAAGAATAAACATTCAGGTCCTTATGGAAAGGATGAGCTCACTGAGAACCCGATTACCCTTTCCTGGAGCTATGGAAAGCTACACCACCGTTCAGTACGTCACACGGCAGCAGAGAGAAATCGGACGGCTCAGCCTACTTGGCTGGTTTGGGACATTTCACAAGCGTCATTCCAGTTTATTTACGTTTGAGCGAACGGAGGCAGGGAACAATAAGGAACTTCACGGACTGGTGCAGACTCACTACAGATCAAAATTTCCATCAGGGTTCGCAGTTTTGTAGACACTGCAAGAACCACCATCCTTCCTCTTCTCACAGCGAGACCGCTTCTTGAATCCTTCAGACATCAAATGTTTTGCTAAGAAGTAACTGTAAAGCTTACTTATCAAAACAGAGACTGGGACCATTCAGCCATTTTTTCAAACTGTAGCCTCCCATTAGTCTAAAGCATATTATTGAAAACTAAATCTTCTATTCATATCTAGACTCCTGGAATATAAGGAAAAAAAAATCAAGACCATTTTCTCTCCTAAAGAACACCCACATCTGTTGTGATCTTGCTAGTACGAAGCTTAAAAAGCCTGGGATGAGGCTGGGTCGAAAAGTCTGTGAACGGGAAATTCAGGAATGTAAACATACTAATGAGCACACAAAATTCTTGGGAAAAGATGCAGAATTTTTTTGATTCATTTCAGTGGATGAAACTGCAGTTTTATTTCTAGTGATCCTGTAGAAGGAAGAGAATAAAAAGATATTCAGAAGACTTTTGGATTGCCTTTAGCACCTGCTGCCCTCTCTTCAAAATCTGGATGCAAGAGAAATCAGGGTTCTCGTCTGCCTGTGACAGGCTGGATTTAAGATGTTGTTAATAAACACTTCCAAGCAATAGTTTGCGACTATAACAACAAGATGATAACATGTTTTGTTGAACAGTGTCCAAAGGAATTCCATGGTATCAGCTCTTTTCAGGAACTCCAGAAAAAAAAAGGAAAAAAAAAAGAAAGAATTCACTGTAGATCAAACTGTTGAAAACACATATTCAGTGTAGAAGAATAAGATGCCCTATACGATTCCTGTGTTAAATTCTTCCTTAAGTTTCTGCTTGATTTTCTGGTAGAAAAGTACTTCTGAAGGAATTCAGTTTCACTTTGGGGGTTCGTGGAGCGACACAAAGGAAACAAAAGAGATCACGAAATCCACAGATGTGGTTTCTTCCGTTCACCTCCAATAGCAAACTGGGAGAAGCGGGGGACATATCCAGACCGCCTACCAAAGCCTCCCCTAGTTGGCTCTAAGTGGCCAGACAGCCCAAACTAGACATTAGGCAGATGAACATAACTCAGATTTGGTACTTGGGGTATCAATAAACAGCGCGTTCAGTCTCTCTTGCAGAGCAGTGGGAGGAAACGTCACCCAGGTCAGACACAGCTGGATAAAAGCAACACTCTGCTGTTACGCAGTCATTCAAGAGCAGCCATAAAAGTAGCAGTCCAAGACACCTGATCGTTATCTCTTTGCATCCTAATTGGTACGCATGAAAGGATCACCACCTATGTTTGCATGTCGATTAGAAAGGCCGCAGATGGGGGGATCCATCTCGTTGCGTCAGGTTTCTGCAGTTCGCAAATGGAAGACACTACCGTTTCAGGCATTGATTTATTTCCTGTACGACGACAAACCCCCTCCTGTTCAGTACACACCGCGTTTAACCAAACTGTTAGTCACGACTGCCAGCCCAAATCTTGATCAGTGCCAAGCACTACACCTGTGCCTGTGGTCGGCCATCCCTGTACCAGTCAACTCTTAACGCTAACGTGTGCAACTAAACCGATAATTATCTTCGTACGTGAAAAAAACCCCACCCTATCATCAAGGGTGTATTGCGATAGCAATGCCTCACGTGCACATTTTCAGAATAACTGTTTTATCTTTCCTCCACCCACTTTCCTCTTCATTTCCCTCTCAAGTTCTCGGTCTCACTCTCAAGTTTGCGGTATCGCTTGCTCGCATGAGGACTAGAAAGAGGCAAAACAGCAGAACCTTCTACTCCTGACCAAACCTCAGCCATAATGTGAAGAGACAACATGGACAGAGTATTAAAATGGCAAAGGCGCTAAGGAAGAAAAAACAAAAGTGGGAACTTCTTGGGGCTACAAACAATTCATGCTTGTAGTTGAATCCACAGCAGCAATGGGAATGACAGTTTATTTATTTCTGAGCACATGAGAAAATTTCTGGCCTCCTCAGGACAATCTTGCAAGGGGAGCCTCACGAGGTCCAACCTAAAACTTCTTTTAGTCCACTTCTTCTTATTTTGTTTGTTTTTAATAGCTTGTTCTCAGTAAAAGAGCATGATACAAATGTAATCTTCAATAATCACTAATACTATTTTGCCACCTGCAGCATAGCAAAACCCAAGGTCCTGATCCTGTGCCTGAAAGCCCTCTCGGAGTAAGGAAGCAGGAGGCTGTCACTTCCAAATGCTTGCTGGAAGCAGCAGAAGCGACGGAGCCGCCTGGGATGGGATGGGGGCAAGCTATTTCAAAGACGCAGCCATTTGATGCAGCTCTTCCCATGCCCTGCCCG
The DNA here is from genome assembly GCA_013398815.1 of Ibidorhyncha struthersii. Classification (NCBI taxonomy): domain Eukaryota; kingdom Metazoa; phylum Chordata; class Aves; order Charadriiformes; family Charadriidae; genus Ibidorhyncha; species Ibidorhyncha struthersii. The sequence goes on along the minus strand of VZSZ01007377.1, from coordinate 103,319 downwards.
GGTCCCTGGGCTTGTGCCGGCGGCCCAGGAGGATGGGAGGATATCCTGCAGCATCGCCGCCGGCCCCGGGAGCTGCTGCAGCAGGAGGGATCCTCGGCCATCGCGCTCACCTCCGCTCACTCACCCGTACCCAGGTCTCACTTGTTCGGCAGTAGTTTGCAACAAGAACAGATTCTTACCCGTTCAAATCCTTAGCTTGGGGTTCAAGAAGTGCTGCACAAAACACCTTTAAAAACATTTTTAGCACCTACATCTGCGTTTGTCACCTAGAGAAAAGGTAGTTCAATAAGACAACTTTCCTCACAGAATGGAAATTTTTATATAAACAGAAGTAAAATTCAATTATCCAAAGTGTCAATAGACACTACTCAAAACAACTGTGTGAAATTGATAGAAATAAGGATTTTACTTTAAATCAAACTGAGCATACCCACACAGTAACCTTATTAATCTCTTTTTCAATATTCTGCAACTTTTAAGCTTGTTGTAAGTTCACATTCTCAGAGTTTTGGGGGAAAGCATTATTTTAAAAGCTATTTTTACATTTCCATTAAACAAGTGAAATATTTTTATGTATTACTTCATCCTTCGTGCATATATACCAACACATGTTATCCATCCCTCTGAAATTGTTTGCATAATTAGGAATTCAAACTAAGGCCATTGAGTCTTCAGTGGAAAGAACACAAATAGCAAAATCAGAAGTAAGAAAGCCATAATCAAAATGAGAAATCCATACAAATTTTATCAATTTGGCATTTAAAAATAAGCACCAACAAAAGGAAATTTTTCATACTCGTTGCCACCTGCCCGCCTTACGACATTGCATCATTAGAAAAGAGCAAAATAGAGGCCATCCTATTTAACTAAACAGTTTTTATTAAAGTAAAAGAAAAGCAAGAATCTATGAAGTAGCAAGTGATCCTATTAGTTCCACCAGACTAAAATCATACAGTCTACGTATGTGGTCCTTTCAGCCACATCTGTTATGAGCCATTTTGATACCAGAAAGTAGAGAATATCTGACTATTTATTTAGCAGGCACTGAGTGCAAATTAGGATTTTTCTCCCTAATAACGTGTGTTGTAACTGATAGATTTTAAAAAATGCAATGAGTTATAAAACACTTGCATTTTTACAACAGCTAGGGCCAAAATACTTGTTGTATTCAATTATTTTCTCTTTAAGGAATATGTAAAATGTAATAAAGATGCATGGTACAAAATTAAAGGGAGCAATCTGATAGTATAATTCAAAGATAATGAGTTAAATATCCAATATCCAGAATTGCTGCCAAACAGATCTGATAAATGCTAAATGCTTATGATTTGCATTCATCAATTCATTCCACATATTGCTACTGTCATATTAGTGCTTCAGTTCTGAAGTTTCCTTTAAATAAACTCTGTCAAGAAGTCTTTGCAAAAAACTGCTCCATTCTTGATCGCTCTTTCAGCGATAGATCGAAATGCAGATGCCGAAAACAGACCAGCCACTTATTTCAACTCTAGACCTTTGAAAATCCAGATCAATTGCCTTTTGTCATCGTCTTTATATGGAGAGTAAGAAATTTCGGCTTATCACCATAGAAAAACTGTCAGACTATTTTGGTAAAGATTGATAGTTCAAAATGCCCACGTGCTATTTCTTATTGAGAGAATTTTGGAATATTCATCCACATTTTAACCTTTATGAGAAAACACGGGTGCCACGCAGCAATTCATGGCACACATTAGCCGCCTCTCAAGTTTTGAGGTTTTCTGTAAAGCTTACAGGTTTTAGCAAGGCAGGGTTTGACACAGGGCAAACTTTTGCCTTAAAATTAGCGATAGGAGCGAGCAAACGTTTAAGACAAAACCCCAGCTCAAATCTTCTGTGCTTCTCCGTCTCTTGGTAATGAAGTCTGGGAAAGAAATCACAGACACCCAAGTGGTTTGGCAACTGTAAGTGACAGAAGCTCAGCTAAATCCTCTGTTTACACTGGGGATTAGCCGGGAAGATTGTGCGCCGGGAACTGAGCTGGCGATGGTCAAGGGAACCTGCTCCCTCTCCGCCCGTGGGGCAGCGGCACAAAGCCCCGTCCTGGTAGGAAGTGACCCATAAACGTATCCCGACGAAGGATTTGCACAAAGCCAGCCTGCCTCACAGAAACTCCATATGACCATTAGCTGGCCTGCAAGGCCTGCCAGGAGGCCTAATTACAGGTCTACAGAGCCCAATAACAAAAGCTGAAGAGCTTTAGCCGAGGGATGATCTGCTTTATACTGACTTGAGAGAGTCCATATAGAGTGACAAAAAGAAAGAGGTTTAGCTTTAAAACTCTCCCAAGGGACAAAGCATTGTAGCTAAGTCTGGAAGGCCCACATGCAACATACTTCAGATAGGCTTAACCATACCACCCTCTCAAAATTAACATTCAACTATTGCCTGCTTAACATCTGCTCAGACATGGCGAGTTGCTGCGATATTGTCAGAGGACGCTAAAAAGCCCTTCTCGTTTCGCAATATTAAGAAGGGTAAGCAAATAAAGGCGTGCAAATATAAATTTATAGCTGAGACCAACTACTTCTACCAAATGACAGTTTCTATACCTCAAAAATCAGTCGCCTTAAAAATTAAATTGGAGTGCTTCGGTATCTTCAATTATTGCCCTGCTTAATGAACAAAGATACTGATGTTAATCTACACAAACAAAGACAAAAATAATTTAACAAAGTGCATAGCAAAGTCAGCATGAGTGAAGGACCTGGAGACAAAACTTCCTGACAGCACTGTATTACCTGAGAATGAAAAAGGCCATCTGCCTCTCCTCCATCACAAATACAGGGGAATATTTTGCATTTTACCAGCTCTCCCACAACGAGACACCAGAAATCACAATTCCCAAAATGCAGAGGCAAAAAAATAATAAATCCACTTAAAAGAGTCTGGCTTACTATTTGCTATCTTCTCGCTTCCAGAGAAATCAGTTGCTGTTTCCTAAATTAATATCTAAGTGAGATTCTAAAAGCAGATTTTTCCCAAGATACTAAACATCTACAATTCCTGCCAAGGATGCATCTGAGCAGTTAGCCATTGGACCTACCTTCCCTAAAATCAAGCATCTCTGGTGATGAAGAAAGTGGTGAAGAGTGAAGGGAACACAATAGTATAATTAACTTTTTTAAGCTACGGCCATTGCACTAGAACCAGACTTGGAAAAGCTGGCATGCTGAAAGCACTTTCAAACCCATATTCTTTAAATCCGTAACATTATTAGTGTATTTTAATATACCACTCTTGCTTAAAAAGCCACAGGGATAAGGCCACATAATTTCCATGTCAATAAGTTGATGCGAAGCAAAAAATTATACGCACAAACATCTTCAGATTGAGAAGACAACTCTAACATAAACACCAGAAGAATAAAGCAAAACCAGGACTATCTAAACCTTTCTGTACCTAAATTCTTTTGGAAATGACACCCCTTATAACGTGCCTCTTCCCTGTAGCTAACGCTGTTGTCTGCGGTACCTGGCATGAAAGCAGGGTGAGCTGTTCCATTGCCCAGCGCACAAGGATGAAGAGCAACCAGCTCTCGGAGTGACATTTCTTAGGCTTGGAGAAAGGTTGGCAATTCCTGCGTTTAAATTTGAAGAACATATCCTCAGACATTCTGCTCTCTGATAAAGCTACAGCCCAAATGCCTTCTCTTAAGAAATATGCGTTTATATTGCACACAAATATGTATTTATTCCTGTGCCCAATTTGAAGAAAGCACCTGAACTTAAACCCTGACATCAAATAGTTTTCCCTCAATCCTATATATGTTCCAGGTACTGAGAGAATGACAGAATGGTTTGGGTTGGAAGGGCCCTTAAAGATCGTCTAGTCCCCCCCCCTGCCCTGGGCAGGGACACCTCCCCCCAGCCCAGGTTGCTCCAAGCCCGATCCAACCTGGCCTTGAAC
>VZSZ01007377.1:85463-99362 GCA_013398815.1 Ibidorhyncha struthersii | reverse complement strand
CCCAGCTCTCCTGGAGCCCCTTTAGGCACTGGAAGGGGCTCTGAGGTCTCCCCGGAGCCTTCTCTTCTCCAGGCTGACCCCCCCCAACTCTCCCAGCCTGTCCTCCCAGCAGAGGGGCTCCAGCCCTCGCAGCATCTCCGGGGCCTCCTCTGGCCCCGCTCCGACAGCTCCGTGTCCTTCTGCTGTTGGGGGCCCCAGAGAAGTTTCAAATGAAGCAGTTATCAATGACAAGGAATTGCTCCTGAACAAGCTGAGATGGCATGACTCTCCACGTACACACACATGCTGGAGGAGTGGGCAGAGGGCATCAGTGGGGCAGTATTCCCAACACATGGGGCAGTATCCCCAACACAGTGCCGGTTAACTTGCCACTGCTCCTTATCTATGTTTAATTAGTCACTATCAGTCATTAAAGCTACATTCTAATACCATTTCCAGCACAGACAAATGTGATAAAAATTACCTACTTCAATTCAGCAGGGACATGTTGCAAAGTTGTATCATTACATACAGGCAATTTCTTTTCTCAAAATGAACGTCCAATAGCACCCACATTCAATTTTTCCACGTGTACACAACACACTTTTGTCCCAATCTCTTTCCCGTTTTCAACACAATGTGTCAATCTACGGTAGCAGCACTGACCAAGGATACATTGGAATTTAGGATCATTTGATGGGGCTAAACATTAGGGAAATTTAGACAGTAAAATAAAGAAACTAAATTTGAAACACCATGACGTGATGGTGAATAGCAAATTATAAACTCAAGCATTAGATAAATGTACTGCTGGGAAAGGCTGTAAGCCAACTTCAAAACCCAACACCACCTTGAATTTAAAGTCAGGCTGCTCTTACAACAAACGCGGGTATTTTATAGACAAACTAGCTTTATGCACATTTAATACATGTTGTCCCCTCACAGAGTTAGGTACCGTTTGCTGTATTTGTGTTATGTTTATCCAAAGGAATTTCCAGTATATTAAGAACAAAAAAAAAATCGCTAAGTAAGCAAAGTGAATTTTCTCTAGGTTAATGCTTTCAAAGTATAGTAAGATAGAGAAAACTTCGGACTGAAATGAGCAAATATATTTGAATCCAGACAATGTAAGAAAATGTTAGATTATCATGGGAGACGGGATATTAACGGCATGGAAATGGCAGGGCAAGGGGAATGGAAACGCCACCGTAACAGCATGTCAACAGAGATGAACCACGACGGGACCTTCCCAAACGCCTCCCCAACACTTGGTAACTCTGAGCAGTCCCAGAGGTAAGACTGTTTTGTTTGTCCAAACCACAGAGGAGTAGTAAAGTGTCATTAACAACCATTAAAATGTAGATGTTACATTGGATTGGAGTACTTCCCCTCACGCGTGCAGCCAGATATTCTACAAGTTAATTCACAAGTTTGGGATGGATCCTGTACCGAGGGCTACATCCGCAAACAGCAGCTTTGTTCATCATTACTAGAGCACAGATTGAAATTTGCATTATATTCAATTAAATCATACAGCATCATGCTACAACAGCAACAAAAAATCAACCTGTTGATTGTGAACTCCTTGAGAAGCTGCTCGGTAATGGTCTAACATAGATTTCTTTTTATTTTTAAACTTAATGGTGAAAAAAGTGCTGATTTTGCAATGAACAACTACACAAAAAGATATCGAAACAACATTATTAACATTTCCAACACTCTTCTCACACCGGATTAATAAAAATTCAATTTAATTGACTGAATACAGGACTAAGGGAAGAAGGTGGGGGGATGATCTCACAAATGCCTGAGATTACCAAGACTTAAATATAGGCAGGACAGAACTTCTTTCCATATTTTGGATGGTAGGAGAAACAAACAGAATAACTCTCTCGAGTTATTTATGAACAGTTTGCAGCTTCAATCTAAGTTTCAGACTTCAATTGTGAATATGTAACAGTCTCATTGACCTTTTATATGTTTTTGGAAATTTTGGGGACCCAGGTCATGATGATATACAACCCACAGGTATCTTTTCTACATTTCCCAGGCATCACATTAAAAAATGAGGTGTGATAGATGTGAGCAGTATACACAAATTGTGCGGTTTTAGGTCTATTTTATAATTATATGCTTCAAAGATTTATTAAAAGTTATGGAGAACAACGAATGCATTTGAAGCTATACAATACAAAAGGCTAGATGCATTTTTGAAAAAAATATCAGCAATGTGCGAAGATGGTATTCCTTAAAACAGAAGGTTTCCACAAAGGCAAAAAATAAAAAATGGTACTTCTTGGAAACTGCTATTTATAAGTAAAAAATACAAGAGATGAAAACTGAACTAAAGACAAATATGTATTTATTATAATGCATATGAAATACCGAAAGCTTTCCTTTTTGCGTGACCAACTGCCAAAGTTTTAATGGGAAAATTAAAATAAGATGTAGAAATTAGGATTACAAACCTCAATACAGACTACCACTTCAGAGCATTAAATCATTATTTTAATAATCTGAAGACAAATACAAGCACCTAAAGAACATCCAGTAATGTTACATAAAAGGATCATTATTCATTTATCAATTTATTATAATTACCACAATCCTACTACAATGCAAGGTTCTCGAGTCTTGGCATTTTTTGTTTTGAAGTGCATCAAAACACACGTAGCTCTTGTAATGAACCACTTGGAGCCTGGGTGAAGAGAGGACAACCCCCTCTGCGTCCCAGGCAGCGAGGAGCGGGGCGCCCAGCCCCGCCGTGCCACCGCGAGGACACGCGACCCCCAAGGTGACACGGAGCAGAACGGACCTCGGGCTCAGTTACACCACGGGTCAAATCCACAGCAACCTCCACGGGGCAAAACCGCGAGAAGCGCATGTCAAAGCTGTGTACGGAACACTATTACATTAGTGAAAATAAACCGAAGAAGAGGAACTCTTGTCCATTTGGGAACAACCACGTCTCTGAGCTTTAATGTGGACTTTGATACAACATTTGCAAAAAAGGCAGGATAAAAGGAATGATGTTCTCATCTTTGGCATAATAGGGCAACAGTCGCTTTAAAGTTTTAAACCTGGCATAAAACTACAGGATTACTCCCATTGTTATTTAAATTGAAGGTTCCGAAATTAAAAGTAGGTACCAAGACATGTACCTTGCCTTCCTTCTTACCAGTGCTAGACTGAGTAGGAATGTTTCTCTGTAGAGAACTAGTATGCAGATCAGCCTCTTGATCTGAGTCTTTTGGAAAGCTTGCTACGTATATAAATATATACATGCGCTAATTCAGTTCAGTGCTAAAAAATAAAGAAACAAAACCAAATTTTTGAGAGCACAGAATAAAGTCTCAGTAGCAGCAGCAAGAGGACAAGCACATGAAGTCGGAGTGCTGGTTCTCAACAGCAAACTAAAATTATTTATTTTTATCTCCTTAAAAGGATTTACTAAACGCCGCTGACGAAGCACACCAGTTTGATCTTAACCAGAAACTGAAGTGAGCTAAGGAGAAAGGGACTTAGCATTCACCAGACAAAAGAGGATAAAATTACTGCCTTGATAGGTCTCATCTTTCTGATATTACAAAAGTTAAAAACATTTCTGAAGAATATAATTGTCATAAGATGGCAACACTTACCAGCAGCCTCAAGAACCAGCTGTAATCTAGCTTTGGCCTGTTCAGCAGGAGTCTGAAAAGAGAAGATTTGTAAGTCCTGATAACCGCCCGTTCAACACGCACGTTACCGCCACGGCGCTGCCCCCCCCCGGCGGTGAGCTCTCACCTCTGCGAGCCACTCAGTGCTACACACCATCCAAAGAAACTTCCAGACTGAAACCAGTACTATCCTATTTGAGTTAGAAACTATCAGAAATTACCAGAATTGACAGAAAACACAATGCCAATGAGGTCGCGCTGCGGCACCCTGACCAACCCGGGCACCCACAGCCCCGGCCAGGCTGAAGCCCACCTCCAGCCCCTCTCTCAGTCCTCCAACCGCAAATCCTCCCTGGCTCCTCGGTGACCCCATTACACAAAAATACATGGCTACACAAGCATGCTCAAAATCTGGGTTTAATATGATTAATACGGCAAGTTTTTCACACCTCTTCTGTTATCTGTTTTGATTTTTTCTTCTCCTTAAGGTATTTCTTCACATCTGTTGGGTTGAGGAACATATTGCTGGCTGGGTACCCACTATGCTAATTATTCCAAGTGATGTTTTACTGTGTCCAATGTGCTTGCCATCCCTCTAATTTTGAAGCCACTCAAACGTTTTCACAGTTAAATTTATACACAAACCACATTTGTCACGGAGTTCAGAAGTTGATTACTTCTGTAAGCATCTGAAAAGTTTAGGAGGCTTCTGCTCTGCACTAAAACCAAAACATGACGGAAATTTTCGGTGTCACTGTTCAGCTTTGAAAACTCTTCTAGGCAGATGTTGCTACTGGAATATTTTTTTCTGATAGCCAGTCTAAGTTTGCACCCTTCCAGTTTCACCCCGTTAGCCATACAAATATTAATCGAGGTAATCAGGCAAAGCTCTTCACTATGAACGTCCCAACTGATGATGCTCTGCAGGGCAAGAGAGTTAGCTTTTCTCAAAATCTCTTTCAACCAAAGACATCTCAGATTGCATTGTATGCGGTACCCCAGACTAGAGCACAGTTGATATTGTATTACTCTGAAATATAATCTGTATAAAGTGGCCTTGTAGTCCGAAAAATGCACTGACACAATTTGAGTGAGAGCTTAGAAAGTTTCTAGTTTGAATATCTGTAATACTGAGTGCAGAAGCACATTCTTCGACTAATTAATGATAAAACCATCTTCTGCTTTTTAGGGGTTTCTTTCTTTTTTATTTATTTATTAATCCCTTGTTTTACTTTAGGTCTACACCTATTAAGAGAGGATAACCGATGGCAAAGAACAGGTCAATTTCCACGACAAGGATTTACAGACTGCTGCTTTCATTAGCACGGAGTATGGAAGTTGTTATATTAATCCACAGATCAATTCCTGAAAAAGGAAATTTAAATGAAGATCCAGATTTTAGTTGTATAGAGGTCTAGTATTTTTTAGGTTAGAATTTTGCTAGCTGTTTGCACAAACCCAAAATTATCGGGCAAAATTTATTATTATAACTACTATACCAATGCTACCATTAGTGTTGACCACTAATCTTGGTGGCAGCAAGAAAAATCTTGAAATTTATTGTAAAAATATCTTCAAATTTCTTCTTCTTCCAACGAACTAATTATTACAATATGTTTTGGCATATTAAATACGTCACTAGAGGAACGAAAGGAGAGGAAGGAAAGGATCTGTTTTCCTTCCAGAACAAACTTGCCCAACTTACTAAGTTTCAGAAAAGCTGTACTTGGGTTTGCGGTTTTTCCATTCCTACGACAACTTTAGATATAAAAGAAAAAACCTCCAGGATTACTCTAGCACGGCAAAATACTGCAGTACAATTTAGCAGAGAAGGGAAAGTGTTTGGTGTAAAAATGTTACCTGCGCTCACATCTTCACATCAACAGTTCAAGTTTTTGCGCAACCCCACCCACCAGTGGGGTTCTGCCATCCAGTAACGCTTACAGTACGTTAAATCAATTCCCTACATTCATTTCGTCTGTTCGGTAACAAAGTGTTTGATTAACTTAACGGACATCCCCCGCCCCCACTGGGGGCCCCAGTGTGTCCCCGCATCCCCAGCACCCCCCAGGCTGCCACCCACTCCTACGGGCAGCCCACAGCACCAGCCCACACGTTTCTAAAGCAGCTTTGTTCTGTAAGATTCAAGTATGTCTCAAATGCTACGGGCCTGGTTGTGTTAAGAGAGATGATTTTCTATTCATACAGCAGTTATCCAGTCAGATATTTGACAAAAATGTCTGGATCTCTCTAATAAAAGGATGTCATCTTTTTGGCCGTGGAACGCTCTGGTTAGCACTACAGACTGGAGGAGGAGATCATAGAATCAGAGAATGGTTCAGGTTGAAGGGACCTTGAAGATCATCTGGTTCCAACCCCCCCGCCCCGGGCAGGGACACCTCCTCCCAGCCCAGGTTGCTCCAAGCCCCGTCCAACCTGGCCTTGGACACCTCCAGGATGGAGCTTCCACAAGCTATCATGTTTCACTGATATTATTTCACTGATGTTATTTCCATATTCAAAGCCTAAAGTGGCAACATCTACCACCACCACACCAACTATAACTCCCTGAAAGAGCAAATATCAAACCAGACTGCAGATGGAGAAGGGAGAGCGATGAGCAGCAGTACAAGAGACACCTCCCAGCGCTAACCGTGAAGCTCCGCCAACACTGATGCAACTGCTCCCCCTGCTCTGAAATGCTCCACACAGTTCAAAATGCCTTTTCCCACTCCTTTCCAGTAGGTACAAATGTGTCTTGTCAGTATAAGGTAGGCTAGACTAAAATTCCTCTTTTACTCAGCAATATCCCATTGGAAACTGCAAGGGTAGTTGCTTTGCATCTTCCTCCTTGCCGGACCACGGCTCTAGTACTCACTGGTACCCAGTTGCTTGGTGGACGTCAGTATACCCACAGGAAAACTTGGTATAGATGCTTTTCTATTATCAGTCGATATGCCCCGAACAACGAATGGATGAAGGGTTCTTAAAGAAAGGTTATTAGCTTGGCTCCCAAACGCATTCGTCCAACTGGTGGGTGAGGCCAATGCTCCGAGAAAAAGGACAAAGACGAATTCATCTGAAAATCACAATTAGACCCCCAAACAAGCCGTTAGCAATGTGTGAGAAAGACCGACTACTGGAGGTTAGTATTGATTTAGAAGACCATTAAATGACAAAATTCAGAAAGACCCTCAGGAAACTTAAAAACGGTGAAATGATTGGTGTAGGAAACATTATCAGGGTGATGTCTAGCACAAGCTGCAAAATAAACCCTTATATTTTCCTTAAGGTCTTAAGGATAATACTGAAGGAAAAGAATTTAAAACTGTGTAATAAAAATAAATAGTAGCAAGTGTTTATAGTACCAATTGATGAAAAGGAATTCCCCTGCAGGCGTATCGCAGAATGGCACGAGGCGTGTCAAGCACCCCTACGACGAATTTTACCTATGTCAAAAAGTGTCTGGTAACACACTGGATTTACGCTTTAGAAAACGGTGCTATTCTACAGGATACTGTAAAACAGAAATGTCCATGCGATTAATAATTGCTACTGATATCTCACACAAAAATTCGATTATATGTATTCAATTTTTAATGCAAGCTGTTTTAGAAAGATGAGGCATATCCTTCTTAACTTGTATTTCTCTGCAGTATGTCTATGGCATTACACCGCTACTGCTTTCATAAACAGTATGTTTTTTATTAAAACTGCACTAAAACCAGTGTGTCGTAACTTTAAATTTGGTGCTTATTGTGTAAAAAAAAAAAACCCACACGCAAGTTGCTTGGCACTAGCAGCTACAGGGAGCTAGCGATGTGCTTGATGGACAGCTTCAGACATGCCATCAGTGTAACGCTTTGCTTTCAAAATATCCAATTGCAAGGGGGATTCAGCTTTTACATTTTACCAAAATAATTAATAGGTTTGAAACAAACACTTCAATTCAGCTAACACTTATTTTTAAAAATCTTCCTGCTACTTGTGATGCATATTAAAAATTGTTGACTGAGAAAACAATATTATAGTGAAAATAAACTTGAGAAAACTTGAGGAAAAAATTTGAGAACAATTAAGCTTGAAAAGAGAGTCCAAACTTCCATTTGGTCTAACGACTGTGAATATTGTTAAGTCACGCATGCGGCTCCTGTATGTATCGGAAAACATTACATTATCGCAGGAGTCAAGCAGTTAACGATGCTGAAATGTTTCGAGTTGCAACGCTCTCTTACCTAGTTTTTAGGAATATGGAACTTTCATATAGAATGCAACTGATGTTTATTGTTTCTGCTAAAACTGGACATGTTCAGTTCCTCCTATTCATCACTAATGACACTGGTTGTGTATAATTTAACTACGGGACTTTTCTCTCCGACAACATCTCTATAAAAGCCTAACAAACCTTAGTGTGATAGTCATCAATTTTTGTGGTTTGTTTTTTTTTTCTTTTTTACACAAACATTTTATCTTTGTGTTTGACAAAGGCAAAAATAGCCGTCCTCGAGCCCTCTGCACCTCTGCTCGCAGCGCTGAGTGGCAGCCCCCAATGCCATGCTTCCCACAGCAAACACGACCGACGTTCCTTAGCTCTTAGATACACGTGCTGCCTGAAATTATAATTCAATGTTCTACTTGCAGACAGGACGTAGGACATCAAATTTGTTTAACAAAAATAGTCAAGTTGGCAGTTTAAAAAGATTTTCCCCTTACTGATAAAACCAGAATTTCCGACAGGCATTATATGACATCAGGAAACTATGAAGCTATAGATCTCCTAACTTTGCACGCTAGCTTCTTTATACCAGTTGCAATGTCTTAATGTTACTCCTCCTCCTGCCCCTGAAGAAAAGGTTTGTGTCCGGGTTTCTTCCTGAAGACAATTCACGGCCTCATGGCCAAATGCCATTATAACATCAGCACTATAATACGTTCCTGCTCATATTTGGAGGGTGTTATGAGCACAACCACATGTTGCAATAGAAAATAGAATAAGAATTGCAGTTGTGTCAAATGCCGATTTCCTCAGGAAGATGTCATTTCCCCAGGTTCAAATGGCTCTTGACCCAAATGTATACAGTAAAACTCCAGTTTAAAAATCCAAATCAAAACAATACCCAAAGGATTCAGCAAACAAACACTAATTAACTAACCTTATATATGATTTTGAAAGCTCAAATCCATCTTCCCGTTTTAACTCCAGCCTCTCATCAGTTTCCTGGGGACGTTTTTCTACCCTTCCCCAATGCCTGACGAGCTCACAAAACGGTTAAGAAAAAGTGTAACAAGAGAAAGAAAGAACAAAACGTAAGTTCCCTAGTTGTCTGATAGACGGCTATCCAAAACTACTGGGAATACTTCCAAAGTGGGTCAGAAAGCTAAAGCAAATGTCGTTTGCAATGAATTCCAGAAAAAGAGAAGTTGGCAAGGCTGAGAATATGAGAGAAATTCCCCAGCGTCACTGCAACCACGACTCTTCCAGAGGCTTTATCAAGGGATTCTGTTTGTACATTCTTCTCAGGCTTGCCTTTCACTCTAAACCAGAGGATTGGACGGAAAAAAAATTAACGATATTGAAGCTAATCAACTCTTCCCGCAATTCAAGAAATGCCTGGAAATGCAGTCTTCTTACCTGCAAATCCCAAACTGTTTCAGACTCCAGCTTGCGGGTGGCAGGCAGCCAGGCGATGGGGCGACGGACAGTGGCAGCGGCCACAGTGCGCTGGCAGAGCAACGGAGAACCGGATGAGCTGTCAGGTCCCTTCCAACCCAATGCGCTCCATGACTACATGGAAACGTATGGGAGGGGACTTGGGGCCGGGACGTCTGCGGCTCGGTGGCCTCAAGTTATAGAAGTTATAGAAGCAGATGGAGTCCAGCGGAGCAAAGCGTAAGAGGACGTTGTGGTTAGTTGGGACGGGGAGGAGAACTGCTTTGCAGGGATGAAGGCAGCAGCCCTGCTACTAGATGGATGGAGTTCCTACAGGTAAAGGAGAGGCTGCGTTCAGAGCAAAAGGAAAAGCCGTCGTGCTAGTGTACTGTCTAAACGGTGTCTTCACCGAAAACCCAACCACATCTCATGTGTCTATTCAATCTCCTCAAACACACGGATACAGTAGCTTGGAAAGACAAGCTGATGTTTCCCTTGAAGTGCCAAAAGCTTTTAATTCAAGTCCCACATAAGAAAAGAAAAGAAGTAATCGAGGCACGAAATACCCAAAGATCACTTCTCACAAGAATTAGCAATTTCTACTTATTCTGTATCAAAACGCAGACTGGTTTTCCACCTTCAGTAGGGATCTGGGAGAGACACTGAATGACGGCATTCCACCCCATTTAGAGGGAAACAGAGTATTTAGGGTTACAGAAGACTGACAGGCTTAACCAGATCAAGTGACAATAGCAGCACGGAATGGGGTAATATGTAATGCTGATAAATAGAGAGTAACACACAGTTGGGCAGAACTCATCTACTCTACTGTGGTCTCAAAGAACAGTATCAAATCAGGAAAAAAAAACAGTTTAGCAGCACTGCGGACCGCTAAAAGGAGACCTCAGTGTACATCAGTGATGAGAAAAGACAAGGAAGAAATGACAAAAATTAAACAAAGGGGATAGATAGATAATTTCATTTTAACATATTTGGTAATTCAGTCGCCTGCCTTCACCTGAGATACTCCGCATCCCAATTCTAGTAAATCAATCTCAACAGGAAAAGAGCGACAAAGAATCCTGACCCCAGCTATCTTTTAAACGGAGTTTGATCAAATTATGGAAAAGATTATGCGACATGTTTGTTTAGCATAGGAATGGGTGGATTCCTTTCCAGTCATGTATTCCTCATTAGGAGATTAAAAAAAAAAAAAGGAAATAATTACTAAAGAAACTGACCATAAAGAACTTGTTTGTATTAGAGAATACCTCACAGGAGCATGCAATATAATAAAAACCCAACAAAGAAGATTTAGAACTTGTAATTGTCATCTTTTTCTTACATAAGCCAGACGAACAGAATGAATTTGAGGGTGGCAAATTCAAAATTGACAAAGGAACATTTTTTCACATTAAAAAAAAAATCCCAGAGAAGAATTCATAATATGAATTAATAACATAGAAACATAATAAGCATATCCAGCATTATTTGAATTAAATCCCTACATTCTCAGACATAAATCAGCTTACATGATTGGATGTTAAAATGATATTTATGTCTAATTCGATGTTTCTTCTCTGATACAATCATCAGCAATACATTCAGATATAGGCTTTGGTCGGACCAGTGCCCTGACCTGATATAGATCCTAATATAGATCTACTTTTTTGAAAAAAACTGAATGTTTGAGAAACTGTGGAAATGTATAAATTAGGAAAAGGGACGCAGTAAGAGATGGTACTGATTCTGTTCACTTTACAAACAACTAAGATTTTCCCAGCTTGCTTCCTGCCCAGAACTCTCTTCCTATTACATACAATGGAGAAAGGAGAATTTTACTACCAGCCAGCTGCTGTACTAGCTGTATGAAAGCGTTCAGCAGCTAAAAAATGAAACACACAAAAATTATGTTATATTGATGTAGCAGTTTTACACTACTACTACGGAGGATGAAATTGGGGAAAGAAAAGGGGGAAAAAAAAATCTGAGGAATTGTCAGGCTGTTTACAGTCTCCAAGAAGCACAGTAGAGAAGTATGGATACTAATAAGCAGAAATATTTTTTAATTACAAAATCCCCGGTATTCTCTTACATTAGATGAAGAGCCTGAACAGGAACAGAAAACATTTTAAGCTCAAGAAACAGTTCATACTCCATTTCCTAAGAATTTTATACTTTCTACAGACCTCCCATCAACACATACTAGCTATGGTTTAATGCAAATTACAGCAACGTTCCATTACAGCACTGAAATACAATGGAGCACAACAAACATTTTGATCTTAAATGCTGTCAGACCTATACAATTATCAAAGCACGATATACGTGAATTGTAAGTGGAGAAAAATCATGTAAAAGCACGGAATAATAGCGGTATCTGTCCATCAAACACACAGATGCTTTTGGGACTTCCACACCCACAAAAAAGAAGCCAGCATCAGCAACATACTAACTAGGAAAGGGCAATCATTAGCCCAAAAAATAGAAGAGGAGCTGGAAAAGCCATTTTTCCCTTTAATGTACGTAAAGGCCACAGAAAGAATATGAGTAATGATGAAGTGAAAAGTTCGGCTTAACTAGCGACACATGCACCCCACGAAAGAGATAATCAAGCGGTATCTGTCTGTGGGAGAAGGCTCTCCCAGCCACAGCCAGGAAGAAAATATCCGTACCGTGACAGAAGGGTCTGGAAAACTTTTCCAAGCTGTACAGACAGCCCTGTTCGCTCCTACTCCTCCAAGATTGCTGAGTAAGCGAAATCGGGAAGGAAAGATAACAAAAGGGAATGATAGGGCCCACTCATTAAAATTCAGAGCCCAGAGAGGGAAGACAAAATTGTTGGCATAACTATAAAGTCACAGCTATAAAGCTGCTAAACAACTTAATGGAACGTTAGAATTTTCTGTTAAAATACAAAAGAGTATTTTCACTACATGCTTTTCGTCTAACTGAAATTTCATACAAAATTGAGATCAAAGGGGAAAACACATCATATTGTCCCTGCACGTAACAGACACTTCGACATGTGCCATATCTCAAAAGCATGGGATTCACAAAATCCTTTTCCTTCTATCACCCAGGACATAAATGGTCATTAAAGCATTTGGATTTGCTAACTTGAATCACAGAGTCCTCCATACACTCCACGTAACCAGGCTTTATTTCCGAGAGAGACACGGGTTTCCCCAGCATCTTCAGAGAACCGTTATAGAAAAGGTGGTCAGGAACAATTGCATCTGCCTTTAGAATATTACCAAATCAAAATCTGAGAAATCAGTAACAATGGCTTCCTGGAACAAAATCAAAGGCAGAAGGTCTGTGGCAAATAGCCCTGTATAGCTCAAACATGTGTCAGTGATTTTCATTCGGCATTCAAATCATTTTGCATATTGCTGTAGCGAGTGCTCCTTCAAAAGACCGTAAAACATAATGTCTTAATTTCAGTGAAAATTATTGAGAAAAAGCAAGGAAAATGGCCTTCATGCTGGATGTGGATGCAGAAAATGGATTAGCTAGCCACCAGAAATATACAGAGTTGTAAATAAAATTTGAAAAATATCGGCAAATGCAGGTCTTTTAAAAAGGAAACATTACTGAAAATGTTAAACTCACACAGCCATAAATTCTGCACGACTTCTTTAATAAGAGAGAAAATATAGATAATACTGTATCCAGATACATACTAAAGGCTAAAAAAAAATTACCATCCAGGCATTTATTTACTAGCAGCCCGGAGTATCATCTGTTACATTTACATTTTCATGGAAATACAAAAAGAATCGCCAAAAAATTCAATGTGTTGATAAATAGAAGAGTTGATAGAGACTTTTGCATCGACATCTTCATCTCGTCATTATTCTGCAAATTCACGTATTTCATAATGTACCCTTTGAAAATTATTCGGCTTACAAATCTTTGAGCTGTTCAAACTGAGAAAGATAACCCTTTCGAGCATTACAAGGGAAAGCGCTAATCCAAAATGAAAGGCAGCAAAGGTAGCAACGATCTCTACTGCTTTAAAAAATTATAAGGTTGTTAATATTTAGCTTCTAAATACGGATTTCCATTTATCACTGTTTTATATGTCTGGTACGTTATGTTACAAAAAAGTAGTGTGTGTATATACAAACAGTATCAGATAAATGCAGGTTCTGAAAACAAATTTTGGAATTAACACATTATAAACTGCTCTGAGGACAGTTACAGCTGAAGTTGGGCTGAGTCGAAATAAAGGAGCACACAACAACAGATAACAGATTAATTAAGAACAGTAGGAGTTTATACTTGAATTACTGCTTGATTTTCTCCCACGAAGAGAGTAGTTTTCTCTAAACACATTTTTGAAAGGAATACCTCACAGAAAAAGGGAATCGCGTTACCTTTGGAATTGTTGGATTGAAATGCAGTAATTGAAAAATAGAAGGAAAAAAATCTCAAAAATGAGAAGCATTTCAAATCACAAACATCTAGTTACCTCTCCATTAGCACTCAGTTTAAAAGCAATCTAACGTGCTATCAAAAATTATGCCTAGTTACACAGGAATGAATCTGAACCCAATCGATACTAAATACTACAAATAGTGCATTTGCTCTTCGCTCTGTGAGACT
>VZSZ01007377.1:65463-82963 GCA_013398815.1 Ibidorhyncha struthersii | reverse complement strand
TAAAAGAGGGCGAGTGTCTAAGACGCTGCCCCAGACACCCCCTGCGGCAGCAGCGAGAGCCGTTTTCATCAACCACCGAAGCCTACAGAGGTCGGTGACACGAGGGGTCCCTCTCGGCAGGGGACACTGCCAGCCCTGGCACCTCTCCTCAAAAAGTGCCTTCCGAGCTGCTGCCATCCTTGATTTTGCAAAGTGGAGGGCTAGGGACATCGTGGCTCTCCAGGCTACCAAAGTGGAAGTCCCTCGGAGTATGTCCCCGTACATAAACCTCACCTTGGCCACAGGTGGCCCATAATCATCACCTTGGCCATAGTTGGAAGAGACACCCACCCTCTACCTTCATTGTCTTAGTCTCAGCCTGAGACGGCGTCTTGAAATGGAAATCTCCGAGTGCTGAGCACAGCCATGACCTGCCAGGAAAACTCATGTGGGGGATCTGCTCTGAGAAGAATACTTGGATAGTAATATGGATCAACCTTCAAGTGAAATTATCACTTATTATTTAATAAGAGATGAAAATTAGAGGGTTTTTTTTGGTTCAGACTACTATAATACTACCACCAAATTATGGTAAAGGGCATTATTTACCACCACCTACTTTGAAGAAAGGTAAACATAAAAGATCCTTTGTAAATAAGTTTACTCAATCATATGTACTGAATCCTTTAAAAATGTAAGCATCTATACGTAAGGCTTACTAAACGTGCCCCATTCTCCGCTCTGTATGGTGCATTTTTAATCAGGAGTAAGAGTGTCCACCATTGTGTCCTGCGCATACACCATTTTATGAACTCTGAGGACTGCATTTCTCAGTATGGTAGCTGGAACATGACGAAAACTATCATCTATACTCCATATGTTAGAGAAAATTTACATTTAAGATACTTCAATATTTTTAAATGTAGATAAACTTTTATTTCATTCTCATCTAATGCTTATTTTACAGGAACACATTACTGCTACCCTCAGGTCCGCTACGTTCCTCTGCAGCTATGTTTCTGCATCTTCAGCGAATGCAATGCTTTTAGTCGTTAAGAGTCAACAACAATTTGGGCTCAATGCAAAAAAAAAAAGTACATCCAACAGCGGAATTCAGTGTACGTCTACATAAATACAGATGTTTATATTCTAAATAGTAGGAGTTAACTCAAGCAGTTAATCAGTTACAAATAATTTGTCTGTGTAACCTACATTTAACACTATTTTATAAGAAGCCTCCAACCTGCTTATTTCTACAAATTCTTAAAATCTTTTTAAAACTTCCAAAGGGTTAGTTATTATCTAACCTTGCCAGGAAGCCATGAGCAGTGGCCGTGTTCTCACGCTTACCACTCCAAGAGGAACCACTTGTGTATCGATTACCTTTTATGAAGGAAAGTATCAAGAAGATTCAAGTTGAAGATTCAAGTTTTAATGTTTACCTGAACAAACAGCAAACCAACGACTGTTAGAAGAGTTCATAGAAGCAAACCACCTTGTATGTAAAATGCCTTAACTCTATGCATACGCAATAAATGAGCGAGACATGAATGACAGGAATTAGAACAGAAATAAATGCATCGGCATTTCTCGTGACATCACAAGCTACAGACTAACATCTACAAGGGTTATGATACCACTAGCGCCTTTCAGCACCATTGCCCTTCCATTGCCCTAATACGATTACCTACCTGATGATAGAAAATGATTTTACTCTTACATTTTTATTTCATGATCATTTCCCATCCTCAGAAGACTTTCTGCACAACTGTTTCCTGAAGTAGATCCCTGCAAGCTAAAGATTCTTGACCCATCACAGGGCCATACTACTCCCATTGCCCAAATGGGAAGAGAAGAAAGTTGGGAAGCTCAGCCAACCCCTTACCCGAGCTGTGCAGCCCCTGCCCACGAGGCTGTTCTTGTGCCAGAGTCGGGGGACTTCCCAGGACACCCTCTTTTCTTAGGATGGAAAAGTGAATCCCACCCTAAGTTGCCATTACTGTACCCCATCGCCATGCTCCCGTTCTCCTCTGATGCTGCCTCCTGTCTCCTGGACTGAAACTGTCCTCTCTAGAGGTGCCTCACCGGTGATCTCGCCCAGGAGGGGAAGTCGGTCAAAAGCTAAGAATAGGCGTGAAAATTACAACTCCCCAAGAACACCACGGTGGTTTTCCGAAGGGAATTCTTTTTCAGGTTTGGATGATTAGCATTTTATGAAAGGACATGTGCGAAAGAAATGCCTTAAAAAAAAAAAAAAAAAGCTAAAAACCTTGTTTTCAATTAAATACAATTTCAACAGGAAAAACCCCCAACCACCCCATCAGCCTGACACTTCTTCAGTACGAGAGAATTCAAGCTTGCAGAATATAATTGACCAGCATGGAATTTTGCCAGGATAGCAAGATAAACATAATTACTCATATTAAGAGTGTTAATTAATTGTTTGTGAACACAAATAATTGGCTGCTTGGTTTCACAGCTCATTAGAAAGCCAACAATTCTATTAGACATTGCTGTCCAGTAGCCATACTAGAACCACTGAGATGTAATCACCAGAAGTCTGAAACGACGCCAGTGAACAGCAGCGAGAAGTCGATCACTGAAATCAAGCTCCAAAAAAAATAAAATAAAAAATAGTGATACCTAGTAGATAAGTATTAACACTCTCTGGATGAAGGAGGCGTTTTTTCTGGTTGGGGTTATGGGTTTTTGTTGGTTTTTTGGGGGGGGTTGGCTGATCGTTTATGCCATTTTTTCTACCAACGATCGCTTAAAAAAACCCCAAAGAGCTGCCAGATGGAGTTAACCGATATTAGTTATGAATTAGTGACCTTGATATACACTACTTACGATACACGATGCAACTAAAAGTGTAAATAGTGCACTCCAGCAGCTTCCTTGGCAGCGCTACGCACTAGCACTGCGACACTCAGCTTCGCAGGCGCTTCATCCGCACCTGCTGGGGGTTATTGATTAACACACAACACGGGGAGCGCCTGCTTTCTTGGCAGACGTTGCCTATATTCTTACAAACCGCTGATGGGCTAAACAAGCTATTAATGACAGGTTGCTCTTCATCATTTCAAACGGACAGACTCTGCTGCTTGACCACAAGGACAAGCAGGTTATTGCTTTGAAATGCTATACAAAAGACACAAATAAGGTATCTAATGAATAAACCACACGTATGGCTCCACAGTTCTTTTTTAGTAGAGCTATTAATAGAAAACAGGACCTATTCAGAGGTGCAGATGTACAGTCATCTATTCCAAGGTTTCTACGGTTTGTTAAAATTTGTTACTTGGAAAAGGAATTAGCCAAGTATAACTCAGCAAATAACCACCAAATTTTCGGAGTACGAGACTAATTCCCCTATTCTTAGAACTTTGCGGTTTCTTTTCTTAACTAGCTAAACGAAGGAATGCTTTGGACCAGATGGAGCTATGGGTGGCCAGCAGGGAGCAGGGCTGGGACCCACTGGGCTGGGCAGCAGCGACCGACCCGTCTCCTCCTGGAGAACCAGCTCTACCCCACCGAGAAACAGGTACATGGCTCTGCTGGGAAGTTCTCCAGTCTCCAAAGAAGGTATTTTTGTTTATAAAAGCATCTATTTTTCAATTGGAAGTACCTCCAAATAACGATTTGTAAAATATTTAGTGATTTTTTTTTAACCGCAGTCATTATACCACTGTATTTCGCTGCTGTGTGTAGCTAGGCGCTAGATACCAGGAAGGCAGAAGCTCCTCAAACAAGGGAACGCTGTAAAATAGGCTGCAATCAAGCAAATGGGATCCATACGCAGATAAACCTAATGGGAACATACAGACCCCATAAAGATTATATCACAAATTGTAAAACACCCTTTTTTACAAAAGGGATTAAATAACAGATTACCAAATCAATATAAAGACTCTTCTTTTCTTCTTAAGGGGGAAAAACTTCCTTACAAGTATTTGGAGATGCGGTAATTTGAAGTAGTAGAACCAGAGCAATCACGTGGCTTAATTCTTCTGAGGAATAGCCCTATAATTTATTGGAGTCCAAACGGTCTTTGTGAACTTGTCTGACATAAGGTTGAGATACAAACGAGTTTCCAGCACGAATACTCCCATCTGTGGGTGTCATGGGAAACAGTGAATTTCCTTGAGCACCCGTTCCCAAGACAGATTTTCTAAGATCGCAGGGAAAAGGAAAAATATCTCAAACCTGGAAGTTTTTGATAGACCTTTCATAGAAATACAAAGCCGCTAATATGTTTAATGAAGACAAAATTTCATTCAAACATACAGTGAGTTACCCAGCAAAGAACTCACGGCGCCATTCCTCTGCAGAGAACCTTTCCAGTACATTTCCCTCCAAATCCCAGAGAAACCGGGAACAGCAAACGCTACTGCGGGTCCAGCCCCCTGCCCCGGGCTACTCAAAACCCATAGAGCCTCTTCCTTCGCCACCTCCTGGTTTGAGGTGACATTATAAATCAGACCTGCAGCTCCAGCTACTGCAGCACTCCCAATTTAGAAAAAGTACCAGTCATGGTCATCTGTCAAGACTACAGCATCTTTATAATGCATTAGAAAAATCCTCGGAACCCATCAGATTACAACTACCTGACACCAGCAGAGGAATGAAACATTTTAAAAATTTATTTAAGAGATTCAACCAGCGTGCAAGATACCAATGAAACTCGCAAACAAGATTAATTTTCAAACCGCTCTAAGAACTATTCATAACGCTCAGCTATTTATTCCATTTACAGATTCAAAATACTAGTTGCAATGGAACATTTAATACGCCACCATTATAAAGGGGAAACTGTTGACAACCGTGCCAGAATATACATCCTTTTCATCCCGCTGTTACTCTGAGAAGGTATTGGTACACAAATCCTACAAATCATATTTCCCAAGTGATTCCCAAAATGGGAAGCAACAACAGAAAAGCAATTTTTTCAAATGCTCGTGCAATACATTGTGATAAGATTTTATTTTAATAGCAGTATAGAACAGTATCTATTATTTAGATACTATATGAAAAAATTAAACATGAATTTAAACACTTCTCATGATGTACTGAGATAGACGTGCCATTAATAGTGAATATTTTGATTTAATAGGATTTAATAATCTGTTTAGATGAACTCCTTAACGTTCTGATGATTGCTGATACTAACATCCTAGGCTCAATGAGCTTCAGACTGGTGACAATATTGTATTTTTTCCAGTTTTGATCAACTGATTAGTTTTTAATGCTAAGTATGTCTTCCCATCACTTGCGGTTTGAATATGTTTACTTAAACCAAAAATATTTTGCATCTCAATTATTATTTTATACCGCAGCACTGAATGGAATTTAAGTCAATACATTATTCATAAAGCAATGACAAGAGAAAAAACAAAGCCATGCACTTCTTTCAAAGACTTCAGATTACTAAAACACACCATATTTATGCATGCAATATTTGATTGTGTGTGTATTTTTTTTTTTATCACAAGTTTGTTGTTTTCAGATCAGGATATGCCAAAAATCCAACACCAAACAATTTTTGTTTATAATTAAGGCAATCATCAATCCAAGGATTGTAGTCCATTTTATTTCATCTCTACATCAAAAAAAGTAATTTAAAAAAATTAAAATTCCCTTGAAATGGTAAGATAAATGAAAATGTAAGTGCCTTCACATAATAACAGTAAGCTGACCCTCTGGGAAATGGTTGACTTTCTCAATTCAAGGTATTCAAAGCTCATTCAAAAGTGTTCATTTGGAATGCAGATATCAAAGATGATGCAAATGTTCAAGAGAAAATTAAAACTTACCAGATGTTCTAATCCAGCTTTGATGTTACCAGAGTCCCTGTAACAGAAGAACAAAAGTTCTAAATAGTTGCTAAACCCTTGTCTACAACGATTTATGTTTAACTCAGAAATGTCAAAGCCATGTAATTTCTCGAGTGTGCAAAAATTTTTACTTTTAGTGTCTTAATCATCACAATAGCTAAAAGGTATTGATTATCCTAATGCATAACTACAGCATTATTTAAAACCTCAAACTTTACCTGCCCCAAAATTGCTATATAAACTGTAGCAATGCAACAGGATGCTCACTTAGAAACCGCCATATCGTTATCCCCCTATTCATATTTGAATTAATACAACAAGACAGTGCATAATGCTATTTATCAAATCCACCTTCTGTGGCTCATAGTTCTGCTTTGCCACTACTTCAGTAATAAAATTCTGCGACCGTTTACAAAGGAATGACTCGTATATTAACTAACTAGGTCGTGGCAGCCATACTGAAACTTTGCATTTTACTCCTGACAGCAGAAAAAATAGAAAGGTACAGATACAAAAATAAGTAACTTCGCACAAAGACGGGTACTAAAAAAAGGACCAAACCATCCAAGTAAAAATACTTAAAAGTAAGGAGAATTCAGAATGAAAATTAATCCTTAACACATCCTGCTATGTAAAAAAGATAACCTGAAAGAAGACGGAAGCAAAACAAATTAAAAATCCCCAACCCCCAAGCCACTACCCAAGGAGGCTCTACCTGCTTCCGAAACTGGAACCGGACCTTTAGAGGAAGGTGGGCTGCAGCCACGGCTAACAAGGAGAGACTACCCCACGGGTATTTCAGGTAATCGGTTACTGAACTATACAGTGTTATAGTTCATAAATTTTTGTATTTATAATATTATTTTTTTTGACAAATTATTCAACTATATCAAACCACAGGAGAAAAAAACCCAACTACGTTCCTCTGAGACGGCAACCCGTGCAAGACTGACTCTTCCATTCTCGTTAATACTAAGTACAGGCTGGGTGAGGCATAATGTGAAGGGAAGGATTGAATTTTACTAAATTCTGAAGAAGGCTGCATTCAATTACACATTTTACAGACTTGCTGTACTGTATTTTAGACTTTTTAGAGAAAGCTTTTATTTATCATTTCATAAGGCTTTCATATGGAACAAAAGTGCGTAGCAGACCTATTTTGAATACACTACAAATGAAGCAAGAGAAAAAGATGCACTTTCCTCACAGCAATATTCTTTATTTTGCAGTAAGAACTTATTATTCGAGTCCATACGGTATTTAAATAGAAATCATCTCCCACATCTATTTTTGAGGCGCTAAATGGCCTTAAATAACGTAATTACTTTGGAAGCGGGATCCAAGGAGCTGATGCGAGGAGCTCCCACCCAACGGGATAAAACCTGCCCTGTTAGTGGGCTGTCTCCTGCGCTCTCCCTCGCACGACTTCATCAATATTTGTGCAACTCCTTTTGCCCTGTGCTGAAAGCAGCCTTAATTCAATTATAGGTCTCAAAACTGATAAAAAAGGTCCTGAAGTGGAAAATGCGAAGAGATTATTGGCAAATGAATAAAGATTTGTATCGAACTAACACACAGGAGTACAGCAGGGTTGGGTTTTTTTTTTTTTAATCATTCCCTGTCTTAAGTCTTCTGGGAACAGCGAGTTTCCCTTCCCCTCATGCAGCACATCGATTTCTGAATTAGACTGCAATATTAAATAATTAATATACTTGCCATGATTGATGTTTTGCATTAGTTGAATATTAGGTTATCAATCAAAATCCACTTGGTTTAATGTAATAATATTGAAAAAGTGTCACTGGCTGTTCATCCAATTTGTAGTTGAGGCAGCACAGATAGTAATATTGGTGTAACACAAGGCTCTAACGCAGGAAATGCAGCGGTTGAACAGACAGCAGGCAAACGTTATCAAACTAACCAGGAAAAGGTTGAGGTTGTCCTAAATAAACCTTGTGGCCCCTGTCACTTCCAATGAAAACCTCTTTCCAGCCGGAGGCCACCGTGCATCAATCAGCCACGACGACTAGTGAAGCCGTGGCATCATTTTATCTTTCCGGTTAAACAATAATTATACAAATAAGACTCCCATTAATACTAGTTTTCAAATATTGTGTTATGCAAAAATCAGACCCGTTGCTACAGCTCGAGCTAACACATAACCTTAGATGTCTACAGAATACCGTAATCATTAACACCATAAACCACTACAAATAAAAGGCAAGAGCAGTTTTGCGCACGTCCAATATTATAACACTGGAACGCTGTAAGAAAGTTATACTAATTTTAGATCATTATCAGGCAATAATGTTTTACTCAATTTTACACCACACAGTTCCCAACAAGATATGTATTTGTCTCTCAAACCGTCTCGAAAGCACCACAGGTATTTTTTTGCTGTACTAGACAAGTTTAGTTTTATCCTTGAGTCTTCCTTCTTTCCATCAGAGAAGGTCTGGAATTGTATTTCCCCGATACAGTCAAGAGACTGTGCTGTGAAATACTAGTTGATGTGCATATATTTTTAAATCGTAGATTAAAACCAGTAAGCATAATACTCAGGCTAATCCAAATGTTAGCTTTTGGTAATGCCGGGGGAAAAAACTGCAGCTGAGCTAAATTTGAATCGTGGTCATGAGGGACCTGTAACAACAAGCCAGGAATTCAATTAAGCAAGCGTAGCCAGCTTTTGGATTACTTAAAACCACAGTGTAGGTAACTAATTGAGGCAATGTTAACTTATTAGTGCTAGTTCCTTTGACACTAAACTAAACTAAACTACAAATCTTCACTAGCACTTGCTGAAAATTCTGATGTTAAGCTAGGCGTATATTCACGTTCATAAAGGTAGGTTCCCATATAAAACTAACCATTAATCAGGGGAGCTGAAAAATATGCAGTATCTTCAAAATAGCTGAACTTTAGCTGTTCTAAACTAATACAAGATTTCACAAATAATTTACTTTTTAATGCATCTATAGCAGTTCCACACAGAAACCATAGAACTCATACTCGGTTTTGCACAGCAGAGCTAAACAAATCACCGGGTGCACGTAGGCACAGTACCCCGGAGCACAGCACCCGCAAGACGCTTCAGTCTTAACATCACACTACAATGCCAGGGACTTATTTTGTTACTGGGAGGCTACCTAAAACCAAAGACATCTCAGAGATATTTTTACTTATCACTAAAATAGGCAACTGAGCTTGTTAGCAGGTCTCTCTTACACTCTTTAAAATGACAATTCCGAGAGCCGAGTTTAATCTGTGCTGCTACTCAGATCAGTAGCATTAAACTGAAAGTATCCTGCCATTTTTTTAAAAATTGATTCCAAATGAAAACAAATCACTTCCGTTCACACTCTTTGTTTCCTCTCAAGTTGTTACCAACTCCTTCTCCACACCTCCCCTATATTTGTAGTTAGCAGTCTTCTTTGCCATAGGGTTTTTTTTTTTGTTAGAATCCATAGGCCACAGAATAATTCTATGGATTATCCGTATCTATGGTTATTGTAGCATAGTTCGTGTTGCAGAGCCCCTGGAGGTCTGCAGTCCCACCCCTTGCTCAAGGCAAGGTCACCTCTGAGGCCAGACCAGGCTGCTCAGGGTTTTATCCAGGCGGGTCTTGAAAGCCCAGTCTCCCTGAGCAACCTGTCCTGCTGATTAAACGTCCTCACTGGGAGCGTCTTTCCTTCTGTCTAGTCCAAATGTCTCTTTTTTTTCAATCTGTGCTGGTTGCATCTTTCCTCCCACCACACACCAGTTCAAAGAGGCCGGCTCCTTCTCCTTGGTGAACTCCCTCCTCATCAGGCTGGGTGGCTGCTGTCAGGTGCCCTCGAAGCCATCTCTTCTCCAGGCTCAACCGCCCCCAGTCCCTCAGGTCCCCTCATAGGGAAAGTGCTCCAGCCCCTGACCGTCTTGGTGGCCTGAACTCCACACTAAACGGTCCTAATGTCTGATATTTCTCCTCAGAAGCCAAATGGATAAATAAATCACCTCATCATCAGCGAGGCCTTTGGCAGAATCCTCTCCAGTTCCACAACATTAACTACAAGCTGCAAAGAAGGAGGTCATATGCAGCATTTCGGGTCATGCTGCACCACACTCTCAAATAAAGACCTTTTATCTCCACACTTCATGAATGCCAATGTGTTAGCATTCTTGATCAGGCAGCGTTATCCCAAGTGGTTACAGATAATTTTCATAGAGCTCTCTTATTCTTAAAATTTTCTTGGATCATTCAACAAGCACATCATGTAATACTTTCAATAACTTGCCAAGTATAATTTTGAATTAATCCCTTTTTTGTCCCAGTATTCCTCTTGGACAAAGAACCTCAACCTGAAAGATGTTCCTGGAACAACCTCATGTTTTCCTGTTCTTTATCCTCACGTTAACACGCTTCTCCTGCTTGCTGTCATCTAATGGCCTTCCCTACAGATCTTCCTCTCAGTAGCGCGCACACCTGCCATTTTTCTTTTGCACATTATCAGCCCCCGCTTATATCCGAGATAAACAACCTCAAAGCAAACACCGAATCTCTTCAGAAGTCTTCAGAGCTTCTTTATGAACTTCAGCAGGTGACAACATACTAACACTTGCCAATACAAGCAACATGAAACGGGACAAACAGATTATGCAAAACCCAGTTTGAGTGGCGGTCTAGTCCCTTCAACACCGAGCTTAGGGAGGTGGGAGAAGATAGACGAAGGGAAAGCAGACAGAAATGAACAGAATTATGCCTTAGATGTTAGGAATCATACCAAGGGGTGTGGTGAAAAGGATGAGAGAGGCTACTGCCATAACCGTGACAGCCACTGCCTCTCCTGTCTTGAGCTTCTTCAGTTAGTGAGGAGTCTGTGCCGGCCCAACACGGCCAAAGTGAGGAACGGTCTTACTAAATGCAGCTATAGTGGAGGTGACAGCTATGGGAGAAGTAGACTAGTCAGCTATGTCTAGACCTTTTTTTTTGTAGATCATCTGTATTTTAGCTGATCGGCATCTCAAATTCAATGAGGCCTTTCCCTCATCATTTTCTGCTCCAATACTCATAGTCTTCTCAAAGCTGATCTGCCAAGAGACTCTTAGCTTGTCACTATAGGCACTGTAAAAAATAAAATAATCAAACTAATCTAAACCAGATTCAGCTAAGGAATTTATTATACTAACCTTGACTACTCAAACTAGCAGCATTGTTAATACTCCAAATTTTTTAGTAAATCCCAGCAAATGCCACCAGCACCAGCTGGTAAAAATTTCCTTTCTCCCTTAGAATGTGGAACCCCCCCGTCTGAAACTCTACCAGTCTGTGGCGAGATCGTCTCTCCCAATGGCAAGTTTAAAGGCCAACATCTCGTGATTTCCCAGACTACAGCTTGGCTCTGCATATTCCTGGGAAGAAGAAAAGCAGGTTTCCACGTGATGACACACTATTTTATTTCTACCCTGGGATAACCCAAGATAGAGAACTGGTCCCTCACTTCTTATTTTACATATTCAGTCTTTGCAGGATTTACTTTCCTCAGCCTCAAAAGTCTGTACAACCAGACTGAAGGTATTCCAGGTATGAAATTTTAGAGGAGGAGGAAAACGAGGAATAGTTTTTTCCCCACTGAACTTTTTAACGTTTTTCTAACTTTTACCTGGCATACACATTTTGGAATAAGGCATCGCATGCACTCATACACACACAGTTTAATCACAACTGGATGGGTAGCCCGAACAACGCACTTGTGACCTTATCACCATTTAGTGATGCATTTACGCAAACATTTAAACCATGTTATATTCCGGAATAGCTTTACTGACTAATCTTAAGCTCACAAAACATGCCAGACATCAAGAGTAAAACAGTCATGGCCACATCATGCATCTGTTCAATTTCAGAAAAAGAAAAGCCCAGTATAGAAAGAAGTATTTTTTCTCCCTATCAGCAACAAGTAGAATAAAAGCACACAATTATTACATTTGCACGGGGACTGTTCCGAAGGCATTACGTATTTGAAGTTCTTCCCTGAGCCAGCTTGAGTTTCAGCTTCAGAGTTAAGAGTACTGGATGCAGTTTTTAGAATTGGATACCCCCATCATATTCCACTAAATTTTATAGGTTTTGTATTGTTGTGTTTTCCATAAAATTATAGGCTGGTGTTTCCAAATCTGACTTCAGACCATAGATAGTTATTTCAGTAGGCTTTGAAAGTCACAACAAAGATTACATAAAAATCTAAGTCCTATGCCTGTCCTCTCTTTCCATACCCTCTTTAAGAGGACAGTGTTGATTCTCCTGGATGAACAGGTAAATTCATACCTACTGACTTTCCATGACAAGCTGGTCAAAAACCACAGCAGTGGTCTGGCAGAACTGCTGGTAAAGACTACGTAACGCGCAGAAACCGAACAAAAAATGCTTTACTCTTCAACACTACTACTTAACATCATCTGGGTTACAAAGAAAAACGTGAAAAGTAGGGCTATGTTTTTTGGAGCCATAAGTGGAAGTTACATCAAAGGGAGTATACAAAAGGCAAGAGGAGAAAACCATAAAAGAAACCTATTTCCTCCTGCCTCTCTTATACAAAGATGAAGGAAAAAAAACTTGAGTTTTTTTGAAAATAACCAAATAACATACCCAAACAATATTACCGATAATGAAAATCAAAATCCTTGCAATCTACTGCTTTTTTAAGTTACACAAAGATTCTCAGCACTACGTGTACCTCTCAGAGAATGCCTTGACAGTGGCAATGGCTCTAAGAGCTGTGGTTCCTTGCATCTAAACCCCCTGTTTTCTTCCATTATTGGAAGATCCAAGCAACCAACAAAAGACTACAAAATAAAATAGTGAAAATAATTTAGCAGTGCAATGCCAGCGACAGACAGGGTTAGGGAACGGAGAGAGAATCCTTCACTCTGACTGCCAGAAAATGCACTCATTATATTTTTGAAAAAGTGTGGAATGTTGTTTTGCTCTTTCTTAATTTCAGATTCAAATGGTCTGGAACCGATCCTGAAGCGTAAAGACTCCAAAGCTGGTGGTGCTGCCCTCAGTGGCTCCCTTGCTCCAGTCAACCAAAGAATTTATTTCACTCAGGGAAAAAATGGTAAGAAGTTTGGCCAATTACTAATTTAAATGTAATAAAGATTCAAGAAGATCATATGAAGGTCACTTATCAAAAGCAGGAAGAAAAGCAGAAGTCACCCCCACACACAAACACATACGGAATAACTTGGAACTGCTGAAGAACTCAGCAGAATATAATGCTGGCTAAATTGAATCATGCTAAAACCGGGGACTTTAAACAGGACACAAGGTGAAACAATTTCCATAATATGTTATCCTAGAGAGAAGAAAAATCAGTACCCAAGAGACCTTATCAAATATTCAAGAGGGGGGAAAATATATATATATAACCCTGGCTCACAGAGTAAAATTCAAGATTTTATGCAACTGAAACAAATACTGAAACGAAATAGAGGGGAGGGAACAAAATACAGTGTTGATAGAATCAGTATTTTCAAACAGATCTTACAAAAATACCCTTTTTGTCCTTAAGTATTTCACAGATAAATGAGAGCCAAAAGAGCTCCCCCAAGCAGCTCCCAATTCTGCTTTACCAAGACTTCAGGTCAGATATGGAAATCCCATAAATTATCAAAGCAGATTTCTTTATCCTGGTTGCCAGTTCAAGCCATTCCTCGGATAAACCTGGCAATTCAAAGGACCTCATAACATGCAAGTCCTTGGAGTTTTTATACGTGGGGTGGTTTTTCGTTGTTGTTTTTTTTTCCCCCAGGTTTTGGTTGGTTGGGGTTTTGTCCTCCTGTTCTGTGCACGGGGTTCCCTTCAGAAAGAGTAAAACCTTGTTAATCAACGTTTGCATACCCAGCAAACACAAGCAATTAAGCGTCGGGCTTTGGAATGTCACTGTCTCTGTTAACCAGATTATTTGGTAGTCTTAAACAAATTAGACAACTTTGGCCTGTTTTACCTTTTCTGTAATATTATTTAGTAGATATTCAATTAAAACACATCCTGTAGGTGAAAGTGTATGAAAACATTTCCGTAATGGACATTAGCGGTAGTAGGAAGTGTTGCTAATTAGCCTCAAAGTACAAAATAGATGACAAAAGTAGCAAAAAGCCCAGCAGCGTAAATGCACAGAACGCTGCAGTGAATATTAAACAAAGCCGAGCAAGTTTTAATGCTGGTAAGCATAACTATAGTAAAAACTCTCTGGACTAGTAGAGAGTGTTACAGGTTAATGAGGAACATATAAAGAGTGCACAATAATTATCATACCTAACACCTTACCATCTGTGTTTGGATGACTGCAGAATATAAACACAGTTTATCAGCATTGAGTCTGAAACTAATTACACGTGTATTTCTATTAGCATGCTGTTAGGATAAATATTTAAAACGTTAGATTTTCCTCAGCTGCACTCAGCTCTCAGCATTGGAGAATATTAAATTTAGGTATAAGTCAGTGAGAAAATTTAAACATTCTAAGCACTAAAACAATTTGAGTACAATCAATTTTCCATTTTCTGAAAGCTTCTAAATCCTCCTCATTCACCCAATTACTACTGTACTTAACCTAATGAAATGTTATTCTGCAGGAACAATACTATTCTTAAACAAATTTTTGAAAAATATAAGATTAAAAACTTCTAGACAAAGAATAAACTCCTAGAGAAAAGATGCAAATAAAATTACTATCATAATCTTTTGTTTTTTATTTGCAAGTATAAAACCGAAGAGAAACAAAAGCATTGGAACATAGCATCTGTCATATCAGAATATAAAAAGATGATCCTGGCACAAAATGAAAAAGCTCTAATTCATTTGCAAATCAAGCCTGCCAGTTCTATTTCAAGCTGGCGGTAACTGTCAAGAGTTAACAAGATAATCACTTTCAATCCTGCCTTCAATGGTACATTACACTGTTATTCCATTCAATAAGGCCGTTCTTTGGGGCACTAGATGAATGGTTTTCATTTCTAACTCACACAAAAAGTTGCAAAAAAAAAAATCCATGGGGCTTAAGAAAGAAATCCCTTTATGGGCATTTATCTGCCGGCACTTGCTTTTAGGCAAAATGAGATATTTGGATACATTGGTGTCCATTCACTTCCTCTATTCCTCCAGGCCCCCGGTCTGTTGATAAAAAAAAAAGAAGGCACACAAGGAAACCTCGAGCCTGTTTCGGTTCTTTAAACTCTCTATGCACATTAAACAAGTTCTGTAATAATGTTTTGTAAATACTTCAAGAATACACAGCTCACTACACACGGAAATGACATTGCATTTGAACAGATCCATCTTTGTCTAAATTCATTATAAACTGTGCAAAAAAATAGTAAATGCTCATGAAAATTGTGCTTAGAGAAACAATAAGCAGTTCCTCATTAAATGTTCAATAAAAACAAAGTTATCAGTTAAAGGCGCTCTTCCTATGGAACAAGTTAATCTAGAATTTGTCTATATTAATTAGTTGTAATCTATTTTTTTAAGATTCTGTTCTATGCATTCTTCCCAAAAGGATAAAATCTTATAGAAGTTTATTAACTTATTAAGTATTTTAAACTTTTTTGCTGGCACACTACTTACTACTAATCTCTGCGAAAAAACAACCTTCATACTTTCGTGCATTGCTCAGAATTCATACGGTCAGATAGGACCTGCATGTTAAGGTTGTATTGCACAGATATGCATTCTATTATTGAATATTCTACAGTGACAATTTAATTCTTCCACATTAACTTTAGAAACAAACCACTAAATCTTTTCTTTTTTTTTCCCCCCTTTCTTTAAATCCCCATAGAGCTCAGTTCACAGAACAAAGCTAATAGCTATCTTTATTATCTTAATGGAGTTAAGCTTATCCAGCCTCAGGTCTGTTACCCATAATCAACGCCAACAAGCACACTGTCAATACCCATCTGTAGATACATTATTTTTATTTTAAATAAAAATAAATAAAATTTTCCTCAAATGCAGGGACCCATCTTGCCAGTCACTTCGTATGCTATTTGCATACCTTACAAAGAAGATTTTGATCATCTTTATAATCCATCACTACAAGTCAGATAAGTTTTCCATACACCCCTCGTGCAAATGTTCCTTTATTGTAAGGGTTTCTTTTATGAGAAATCGAAACACCAGAAGTTACCAGCGGACTCGCAGGCTTTGGTTTTGTTCTTTGCACTTCACAAGTTTCTTCAGAGGTTCTAAACAGAGAGACGGTCTTATAATTAAAAAAATACTGTATCAGAACCAAAAACTGTATCAGCCTGTATTTACATAGCATTAGAACACAGTCATTTTTGTTGCCCTACTGCCCCTGCTTCCCGAAAAGAAAGAATATAAAATAAAGACGAATTAAAAGTTCACATACTTTGGAAGGATCTTGAAAGAGCACAAGATGCTGCCCTTAGAACACACATGAATAGCAAGTGAACAGATTGCAGGTCATGGCTTCAGGTAAGACTAATACAGTCCCAAAAAAACCCAGGAGCCTGCCGGAGAAATCTGGGATGCGTTTCCTTCCTCTCTAGCCAACAGCACTGCATCGCCAGTACTGCTAAAAAT
The DNA here is from genome assembly GCA_013398815.1 of Ibidorhyncha struthersii. NCBI lineage: Eukaryota > Metazoa > Chordata > Aves > Charadriiformes > Charadriidae > Ibidorhyncha > Ibidorhyncha struthersii. The sequence goes on along the minus strand of VZSZ01007377.1, from coordinate 66,559 downwards.
AAACAATTGATTAAAAAAATAACCCAACCCACCGCAAAGCCACCAAACCCACCCTCCGTTCCGTAAAGCCGGCGCTCGGAACAGAGCGCTAAGGAAAGCGGCACAGTAACTCCTCAGTAAAGGTCGGTATTTGTTTCTAGCATTCTCAACTGATTAATTTCCACAGCTCAGATGAAAGACCAGGATGACCCAACAGCCCCAGGACACCCACATTTTGAGGCCGAAGACTGAGAAGAGGTGGTTTCACGTTGCCATTACCACCGAAGAGGTGTGCAGCGCTTTGGCAACCGTGGTCAAGTTCAGCTGAGACCCACAAAGTGTCACTTTACTGACATTCCACCGCTTGTGACTGCATTTGATCCAATTTTAGCACACTGAAACCTCGTGCTTTTTTAGGCATCACTGTTGGGAGGTATAAAAATCCAATTTGTAAATGCTTTTTCACTGTTCCTCTTTGTGTCCCTGCAGTTTGATTTTGTCGCTTTAGTTTAATTCCTCTACATTCTTTCATGTGGCCTGAATGTATCTCCCTAAGGAACACAGGGGCACACTCAGAATATACTCTAAATGTTTAAAATATGTTTAAATGTCAGACAGACACAGGTTTTCATTCCTGTACAAGGTAAAAAAATATTCCTTCTCCCAAAAAAAGCAGATCTACCCTTTCTCAGAATATTTAGTTTCCATCTCCTCAACTACTTCAGCTGACACAGCTTGTCGCACTTCTGGTCGTACGAGACCTGAGCTTCAGGTTGTATTTCACAATTAAAGAGTTTGTTTCTCTTACAACTCAACGTAGCCCTAAAGAAAGCCTTTGCAAGTCTCGGGGTTTCTGCAAGACAGCCATTCCAAGCAGCCTACGCACACGCTGAGAGGCAGGAGTAGCTCATAAGATCCTCCAATGCAAGTCTGACATGAGGGAGAAGCCTGTTGTTACATGAATAACAGGAGCCAACCTCGACGCTTTAATAATAAACCTGAAGGACTTCACAGAATCATAGAATGGTTTGGGTTGGAAGGGACCTTAAAGCCCACCCAGTGCCCCCCCTGCCCCGGGCAGGGACACCTCCCCCCAGCCCAGGGTGCTCCCAGCCCC